>JASANB010003423.1:0-75717 GCA_030248155.1 Sabatieria punctata
AGTCGATCGTCTTTATTAACCGTTTGCAATTCGAGTAGTCTCCCCATCTACTGCCTTATTTTTTCTCTGACTGAATTGATTGAATTAAAAAGGCGCGTATACAAATCGCCTCCCCAGAAAAACGGAAACGATGTGGACGTGCAGTACGCTGTGGTACACAAAGGTACACCAAGTTTTCCGGGTTTTCCAATGTCACAAATCGCGTCCCCGAAAGTAGGAAAGTTGGAAAATCGCAAGTTACACCATAAGATAAATAAAATAAGCAGTACCAAAGGGAAAATGAAGAAAATTAGCGCAACGGCTCATGCTGGAAACGTTTGCTTGTCGCAAAATTGTTTCATTCAATAAGGCAAAAAGTTTACTTTGTGCACGTGCATCCCTGGCAAGCTAAAGCTGAAGCACTCGTATTCTGTGGCCTTGCACACAAGCTCCCTTTGCCTTCCCATCCCACGATGTTACCCATTTATCTACTTGTCATCACTGCCTTTCGGTGGCCTGACAGCAAACCTAAGTCTAAGCTAACACATATTTTGGAATCGGGTTTATGACTGTAAATCAGGTTATTTATGTTTGAGCATAGATCTCAGAAGTCGATTTCTAAATTTCAGGCAGCGTCAGCAAGTATTCATTCACAGTTTCGACCAAAAAACACTTTAACTTTAAGAAAAAAGCAAGCCCCATTAAATATGTACGTATATGTAAATGCATGGGTATCAAATATCCAGCAATTCATAATCCAAATTCGAAAATGTAACAAGAAAATTGAAAACGGAGCATCACAAATGACTAAAAACTTCACATACATACGTACTGTATCACAACACAAAATCCAATCCACTAACAGCCTAAAAGAAATTCCCAAATTTTTGTTGTGCGAAACGAACAGTTCACAAGAGTAAGAACTAACATCCTTGCTTTCCTTAGTTTCCGAAATCTGTCTAGGGTCCCCTTTCGCTATCGGTCTCCCAGCTGTTTGTTTTCACTACGTCCATCCATTATTACACTTGCACAATACTTATTGCACAATAATTATACAATGATTGCATTAAGCACATCCAGAATCGACTTCTAACCATTCTTTATAGATGGTGCAACGGAAGGAGGATTCACGTTCGAAGAACGTTGCCGATTTGCCGGTGTTACCGCTATGCTAATTTTTTGCATCCGGTGATGTTGGTTGTTCTTGTGCATGTTTTCCTAATTTCCAAATTATGGGGAAGCATTTTCCATTTTTTAGATTTTCCATTTTCCAACTTTTCAACTTCTTGGGTTGGGGAGGCGATTTGTGCCCGCCCGAATTAGAAAGGACAGAGAAGAAGCGAGAAGAGTAGGCGATGTCATCTCTGGGCAGTGTGGGCACTCCCACGAGCAAGCAGGAATTATTGGCGGCCATCCAAGCCGCTACAGCCTCCTCAAGCGACCAATCAGCGCTCTCCAGACAGGAAGGAGGGGGCGGAGAGACCGAGACCGACGATGCCGACATTGACGAAACAGCGCAACAGCAAAGCATCCGACTGGCTACTTCAAGCGGTGGGATTAACGTTGTGAGCAGAACTGGGTGTCTTGGTCAGTTTACAATGCAACAACTGTTCAGGTGGCTACCTATGCTCAGGCACAGCCCTTTCTCATGCCTTCCAGTTCGAGGTCGGCCCTAGGCGGCCTTCCTTTGATCAATCGTGAAGCTCCTTTTGACGCCCAGAAAGAAATGGATCAGTTTTGGCCGCGCCAGAGGAAGAAAATCGATTCCCTCGAACCAGTTTGTTGCTTATTATTCGAAGTGTTACGTACACACAGACCAATGTCAACGGTTGACCCCCCTTAGGCTCTGACCAACTCTCCTCTGGCCGCCGCTACTTCCCTCCGGAATTTTTGGAAGAATTTTGTTCAGAAAATTGTGACAAAAGCAGGTCTAGATTGGGTGTAAATGAGCTCAGAACAGCGTATTTTAGCGAAAAATCGGCCTTTTTTGGCGCCGGCCGGACCGGGGGGTCTGAGCCCAAATATTGGGAGGGGGTTGGGCACTAAAAACGCTAAAAAATCGCAATTTTTCGGCTGAAGATCGCTAATTTAGACTGAAATGCAGCTAAAAAGTGCGATTTTGGCAATTTTTCTGTCTTAAATTGCAAAAAATCGCTAAAATTTGCTCAAAAAATTACTTGCCAGCAAATCTGAGAGGTGGGTCGGAAAAATCGTCTGGGGGTCCCACCCGGAGGGTCTGGCCTGAGTCGCGAGGGGGGCCTTACCCACCCCGGCCCATATATGCCGGTGATTTGGTTTAATAAGCCTTTTTTTCACCAGTCACCGTAACTGGCACCCTAAAAGTAAATCGTTAAAGATAAATCAGTGGGGGATTTTGAGTAAAACAGTTCTAAAAATAGCTTGCGCACGTGTTTCTCGGGCTTCTCAACTTCTAATAAATATGTAACAGTCAGGCACTTAACGCCGTTCATGGTACCGACACCATGTAAGGTGCCGGTACCATATGTGGTACCGGTACCTAGGGTAGTGGTACCATATATGGTACCCCACCTTCGGGGCCTGTGGTGGTACCATATCGTCGCCACTATGGTAAAACGAGCCAAGTAAAGGAGTTAAGCGCGAACTATAGCTAAAGCACCTAAAAACGTTTTGGCGAAGGAACGAAGTCGAAATTCGCTCTGTGTCAGGAGATACAGCCACGTAACCAGAGGCATGTGCACGGACATCATCACGTGATCCTGGTAAAATGAGCCAAGTGCTTTGTGCTTTTCCTGTTAGCTGACTTAATTTAACACAAGTGACACATGCAGAATGTTTTGCACACCAATTATGTACTTGTATTTTAGGTAAAAAATATTTAAACTGATATTGAAGCTAATTCACAAAAATGTAACTAATATTTAAAAGGCGATTTTCTCGATTTCGACTTTCTGTTACTTGGCTCGTTTTACCATAGTGGCGACGATATATGGTACAGGCACCTTATATGGTGTCGGTACCATAAACGGCGTTAAGTGTCTGACTGTATAAACAAGCTTTCCCGACGTTTGTAAAGTTGGTTTCCACTGTAGAGTGCACTGCGCGAAGCCACCAGACACCAAGAGTTGCCGTTGGCGCGCATAAAGAAGATAATGAAGTTGGACGACGACGTCAAGAGTCAGATGATCAGTGCTGAAACGCCGGTGCTCTTTGCAAAAGCTGCCGAGATGTTCATTGAAGAACTGACGCTCAGGGCCTGGATACACACTGAAGACAACAAACGCAGGACTCTTCAGGTTGACTTCACTTGATTATTTGCTTCATTATCAGGCCCAGTCCCCCCGCTCTAACCTGGGGCTTAGCTTGGCAACGTGATTTTAGTTATCACTTTTAGAGATGCAACCGCAAAGAAAAATACTCGATACCGGATAGTAATGATGATCAGGTTTTAAGGAAATACAGTAATTTAATTTTCAGGCTAGAAATATACTTTTTCGATGCTTTCTCACGGAAGGATATGACAAAGAATATATTTATATGACTGATATCGCGTTCAATCAGCTATATTTTCTAGATAATAGGCTACTTTTAAGTCCGAAAATGGTGCTAATCTAATCTGCATGCGAAACCAAAAATACGCTCGAAAACTGGAAAAATTGTCATGAAAATGCTATTTTTTGCTATCCAGTATCCGGTATAGATACCGGATTATGGTTGCATCTCTAATCACTTTTGTAACCAAATCGCCTGTTTTGGCCGAACACTAAACTTGATCAAAATTGTAGACAAGGTCGAGCTCCGGTCAGGGGCTATACACTAATTTGCGCTACGTTTACTCTGAACACTAATTTGCGCGATAGAAAAAAGGAGCTTTTCCCCTAATTGCGATGAAAACGATGTGTACTGCAGAATTGGATTCTAGAGTCTTTTGGTTAGTTCAATGATGTTTTTATGACGTTTCTAGGTAAAACCGCTGCGGAGATATGGCCTTTCAAAGTTTGCAGAAATCACGAAAAACGGCGTTTTTTTTGAAAATCTAACAGCGAAGGGACGGAAACTTAGGTAATAGGGTGGGTTTAGCAGCTGAAACTTCGTGAGAGGGGTACTCATGACAGCTGGCATCGATTCTGACCTTCTCGACCCTGAAAAAATGCCCCTGATACCGAAATTCGGCTCCCAAAGTGAAGTGGTCCAGTTTTGTCACATTGTGATATACAATACTATTCTAAGCCATGCCCCCCTCTGAAAATGCCATACCCCCTCGCAAAATAGGCGTTTTTTGGCCTTTTTCCGGGGACCCCCCCCCCCCCCCCGAGGTCTCCTGACGCCCCCTAGCCCCTTCCGGATTTTTCCGGCCCATGTATGCACCTATTGTGGGGGAAAGCGATGAACTGGTTAATATAGGCAGAGGCAGTATAGAGGGAGGGTGGGAGAATGCGGTCTATGTGGACAGTTGGTTGTTTCAGAAGAGCGACATAGCGATGGCAATTTCCAAGCACGAGCAGTTCGATTTTCTCATCGATATAGTTCCTCGCGAGGAAGCTATGCCCAGCAAGAATGTGATTAAAACTACCAAAGTATTCTCTTTCATTCTCTCTAACACAGTCAGGCATGGTGCCCCTACCTTGGCATTGGTACCATATTATAGTAGTGGTACCATGCGCACCCATGGCCATGGGTAGGGATATGGTACAACCACGGTCCTCGAACGTGGGGTACCATGCCATGGTACCAGTACCATAAACGGTGTTAAGTGGCTGACTGTAACAGACAAGCCAGCTTTTTCTTTTCCATTTAGGCCCCTCTGGCCGGCGAATCTCTGAATTTGGTCATAGACGACAGAGCCACGCCCACTAAAGCTGTGAGTACTCAGGGCGCGCAGGAATTTACTCTCTCAGCTCCGTCAGGGGAAACGTTGCAGTACTTCATACAGGTACTTACCTTTCTTCCATTACACACATGGGCTTTTGTTTTGCTTAAGGGGTGCTAGAATTTCCAATAATCCTAGTGGGGTGGGTATCGGCTTCTGCATACATGTAACAGGTTCGGGCCGGCGTGGGGGAGGGGTTTTCCGTCAGGTAGGGTCGAGGGGGGGTTTCGCCCAGAGGGAAATTTCTGTTTAGCAAAATTTCAAAAAGCTCCGAAATACCTGGAAATGCTTTTTAACACGTTTTTCAGTATAACCTAGTTCTAACTTGTAGTGTTGTTAAGCTCTTTTTTTTTTAAAAAAAAGCTTTTTTTTTGAAGGCCCATTTCGAAAATTTTTTATTTTATTCACAGTATGGAAATTTTGGGGGGAAATCGCTGAATTTAGCCTCAGATATACATTAGCAGTGCAGTTCTATCAATTTCCTGCCTATTCTAAGCCTAAAAATAGGTTTTGAAGGGCAGCAGCCACTCTGTGAGCAATGCTGCAGGTAGAATATCGACTCTCAGGCTGTAACACTATGTTTGAACCAAAGTATCAGCTTTTGTATTTAAAGTTGCTTCTGATGCATCCTTGCATCTCCTACGAGCTATATTTCATGTTAGGAAAAAATTTTGAAAAAAAAATTTCGAAATGAAAAATTTTCATAAAAAAATGCTTTTTTTTGGCTTTCAAAAAAATTTTTTTTTTACAACTCTACAACTTGTACAAAATGCACAAGTTGCCCATACATGGGCCGGAAATACGGCGTATGTGGTTTTCGGTTTTTGACAGAAGTTTTCTGCTTTTCCCGACAAGGTCGCCAAAATTTTCGAAAGGGGATACTACGCTTAGGGGGTATGGCCGACCGAGGGGGGTTTGTGCCGGCGGAAGGGGTAAACCCTCCCCTCCCCCGGCCCATGTAAGAGGTAGTGTTCAAGTGATGACTGGTTCAGACTCCAGTTTCGAGCGGTTCCGATCTCCAAAGTACTCAGCAGTTCGGAACTCCGATTCAGCTGCAGAATGGCCAAGTGGTCCAGGCCACCCCAATAGGTAAGAAAAGAACCGATTTACTCTGTCTTCTATCTAACAGTCAGGCACTTAACGCCATTTATGTTACCGTCACCATTATGGCACCATCACACTCCCCGAACGTGGGGTACCATATATGGTGCCAGTACCATAAACGGCGTTAAGTCGTTGTAGTGTAATATAGTCAGCGGTAGGACATTGAAAAGTACCTCGTGTACGCGTCTTATCGTGTTGTACTCTGTACAATAAATTTAAACAAACAAAAGTTAAGTATTTCACTATCTAATCCAGTCAGGCACTTAACGCCGTTAATGGTACCGATACCATATATGGTACCGGTACCGAGGGTACCATAGGCCCCGAAGGTGGGGGTACCATATATGGTGACGGTACCATAATATGGTATGGTACCATATATTATATGGTGCCGGTACCATGTATATGGTACCACTACCCTCGGTACCGCTACCATACAATATGGCACCTTATATGGTGTCGGTACCATAAACGACGTTAAGTGCCTGACTATCTAACTGTTCCTTATCAGGTGAGCCGATTCCTCTGCAGGCCGGGCCGGGCCAGACGTTTCAGCTGATTCAGATGGGCGGAGAGGGACAGCCCGGCCAGCCAATACAACTGCAGCTGGTCTCTGGCGGCGGCCAGTCATTGGTGGCCGAGGTCGGTTGCTCTTCGCTGATTGGTGGCTGTGATCTGATCTGATTTAGGGAGAACCAGTGACTGAACATCAGAGCCAAACCGGTTAATAATTGGCCATTTATGGAACCGAACTCTGCCGTACAAAATGCTGATGATATTTGTCTCGATTGTGTTTGTGATTTGTTTCTTTACTACAGTCGGGCTCTAAACGGCGTTTATGGTACATAGCACCAGCACCATTGAGCTGGGCCTCTCAGGGGAAGTCAGGGGGATTTTGGGTCTTGTTACAGAAATTTTGGACGTTACTCCATAAAAAAACATGCATTTAGTAGGTTGTAGAAGCAGCAATGAAAGTGCATGTAATTCAGTCAACATCAGTGCGTTTTAGAAGGCTAATCTTTCAAAACATTTTCGCCCTGGCTGGGCAGTGGCCCAACCAGAGCTCTTCAAACTGCAAAAACTGTTGGTTGTATGCTCAGAATGCCTTTCAAACGCGCTTTTGAAGGCTGATTCTTGCCAAGGTTCGGCGGTACCAAATGACTGCAGCCGTTTACGTGCTTAGCACCAGTTTTGGATAAGAAATATCACATTTAGTGTGAATAATTTTTGAAAATGTCACGCGATTTTTTGGCTTTTCTTCAGGGGAGTTTGGATCGCCAGAGCGGCAGAACACTGGAACCGTTTCTGGTACCGGTGCTATAATGGCCTTACCACAATGTCGTTAAGTGTCTGACGAGATTGTATACGACTGTGTTTGTATAAACAGTACGCATCATCGTAATTTGTCAATGATTTCTATTCTACGTAACTCGTCTAGTCGGAGTATTGTTATCTAGTTATTGCACTGAGCTGTGATTATCTTTTCGTAATGACTGTCAGGCACTTAACGCCGTTTATGGTACTGGCACCATATTGTACTGGTACTTTGGGTTGTGGCACCATATATGGCACCGGTACTTGGTATAGTGGCCCCATATATGGCACCGGTACTTTGGCGTAGTGGCACCATTATGGTACCATCACAGTGGCCGAACGTGGGGGTACCATAATATGGCGCCGGTACCATAAACGGCGTAAAGTGCCTGACTAAAGTAGGCATCTCACATTTGGCTCCACAATTTTGAAGCTTCAGCAATGCTTGTAGGTTGAGTTAAAGTTCATTACTGGCATAGAGCAAAAAGCTGAAAGATTTCGGAATGCCTGTTTATCTTAAAAAATGGGTCTATTTACTAGCGGTTTTTTGTTTCTGAAGAAGATTAAAAAGTGCAGAAAATTAAGTCGTGAAAGTACAGTGTGATTCACATATACCGCGGGAGTTTCGCAAGCTAACCAATTTTTTGGTTGTGGACTGATTCGAATATTGTGATACGTGGACTTCGCATTTTACTGTTTATCAAATTCCACCCACTACACCACCGCTGCTACCCCCTCAGGATGAAAAAATTTACCGCCCTCTCAGCCGGAATGCTAGCCCATGTTTACAAGATTGTTATGCCTTTATTAGCTTGACTGTGTAACGTAGTCAGATTCAGCTCTCATGTGCTGCGGTTGTGCGAAGGCGCGAGCCCAGAAACTTCTGCTCTTCACACCCATACCAGAGCACGGAGCTCACTTCGTCGACCAAATCGACGCTCAGCTCTGCTCGGAACGCTCCTTTCAACTGGTTCTTCGAGTGCGAATTCGGGATTTGCTCTTCAGCGCTCTCTCCCTCACCAGTTACTTGGCCGATTGCTTATCTGACTTTATAGTGGCTTGGTACCACTGGCGAAATGGCAGAGTAAGCCATCTGCACCGGTTGAAACAAACGATTTTTCCGTTGAGCTCACCTGAATGGAAAAAATTGAAACGCTTATGTGAGCTCAATTCTTGGGCGTTTGTTCTGTAAATAGGTCTTGAGTTTCTGTTGTAGAAACTGTAGTGACTGACAAATTTGCAGAAAAAAATGTCAGCTTGTTGGCTCGCAATGGTTGCTCAAAATTTTCCGTTGAGGTGAAAGAACGTTTGTTTCTACCGGTGCTGGGGGGGTCGTGAATTTTTTCTGCTCAGTCTTTTCCTTTCAGTCTGAAGCCGCCTATCTAATATTGGCCTTTGTACTGGTACCTTCAATTCTACTTAACACACTGGGTCTGGGCTGGTGGATCGAGGATGCTAAACGACACAACAGCAAGACACTCTCGTGTTCACTCAGACTACTCTTTAGATGTCTGGCCAGTGTATGTCTGCTGGGACCGGTGCTTTATAATCTTGACTCACTCCGTTTTGGCTTCAAATTGAGGAGGTGGCGCGACCGACTGTCCAAAGGAGAGGCCAGAGAAGTTTACTTGCAAATGTTGGAGGCAGACCGCGACGCCACTTTGCTTCGGTTGTTCGAAGCTTTTCTGGAGGCCGCGCCGCAGTTGTTGGTGCAGGCGTATTTGGTAGGTCGCACGCTCTACACTCACTCCGCTGACCATACTTGTAAGTTCTGTTGCGCTCTGCTTTTTGAAAGCTTATCGAGAAAATGAGGCTGAGGGTTGACAACTGAAATTTAGATTTATGTTTAGCGCTTTCGAAATTAGCTCTTTAGGTAGGCGAACACTAACTTTTTTCTTCGCATACTCTCTAAACAGATTTGTGTTCGTCTGATACTGTAGTATCGCTAAACAACTAATTCGTGTTTGTCTGTGTACGCTTTTCTACAAATGGGTTGGAGCAATTTCAAGATGTTAATATCTTTAACTCCAGCACCGTTAGAAACGAACGATTTTTCCGTTCACCTCACCTGAACGGAAAATTTTGAACAACCATCACAAGCCGACAAGCTGACAAATTTGTCAGCCACTACAGTTTCTGCAAAAGAAACTCTGGACCAATTTACAGAACAAACGGCCAAGAACTGAACTGACAGAAGCGTTTGAAAATTTTCCATTCAGGTGAGCTGAACGGAAAAATTGTTTCTTTCTGCCGGTACAGGACTGGTGGGTTACTACACTTTTTTGAAGACTCCTGCGAACATAAAACAGCTGCTGCCGTTTAGTGTGAGTGACAGTTTCAGTGTGGATACAGGTTGTGTCAGTGAGTTTGTCGCTGTTGTCTCTCTCCTGGGCGCTCGTGGCCCAACACCGATGTCTCCGTTTCTCCAGGTAACCCAATTAGTTCGCGTCTTGGCCACGGATAGTTTACGCTATCCCGTGTGTCACGGCGGCCCCGGCATCCGTGAGAGCGGTTGTTTGTGGGTTCGAAGCGACTGGAAGTAGTCGACGTAAAGCCCAACCCAGACCGCCGAAAGCCGGTGATGGCCAGTAGGTAAATGGGAACCGAACCGGCGCTGCCGTTGTACCCAATGGCAGCAAAGGGGAGGGTTGTTTGTAGATAGGGCTACCCCATTGAAGGGCTCTGAAAAGAGCGAGGGGTGTCCTGAGCTGTCCGAAAGGACAGTGAAACTCATAAAACAAACAAAACAAACCTGTCTGTCTACTTCCAACCATACATCTAACAGCGGGTCCGACAATTTTTTCAGCAAAATTTTAGACACAAGAATTGCTAGTGGTCTGTAAAACAGCGCTTTTTAGCTGTACTGTAGTTGAGCCCAAATTTTTGCGAATTTTAACCCAAAATTGCAATTGCGGAACGTTTTTTAGTACCCAACTCCCTCCACCATTGGATCAACGAATGACAGTCGGGCACTTAGCGTCGTTTATGGTATCGACACCATATGGTACCGGTGTAGTGGTAGCCAGCTCTTTCCGGCCTATCTCCCTCCTGTGCCCATCTGTGAAGGTGCTGGAACGGCTACTGCTGCCTTACCTGAAAGAACACCTACCAGCGGCCCCTCACCAGCATGGTTTTCGCTCTCTACATTCTACCACCACAGCCCTGCTCCACCTTTCACATAACATCGCAATGGGCTTTAACCAAAGGAAACCCCCCAGCAGAACCATCGCCATTGCACTGGATCTTTCAAAAGCGTTCGACACAGTTGCGCACAGCCTACTACTGAACAAGCTAAGAGATTCCACCACCCCTCCATCAGCAGTGCGCTGGCTTAGTAACTACCTTGGTGGTAGACTAGCCAAAACAAAGTTCAGAGACTGTATTTCCAAGGGGCGATTGGTCAAAACGGGAGTCCCACAGGGATCATCGCTTTCTCCAATTCTGTTCATTTTCTATCTTGAAGATCTTCCTCTGCCCCCTGCCGGTCTGCATCTGATTTCCTATGCAGACGACATCACAATCTATGCTACAGGCAAGGATCTACCGGCTTTGGAAAACGAGCTGACTAACTACCTGCGCACCGTGGCTGATTTTCTCCAGAGCCGCCACCTTCTGATATCCCATCAGAAGTCGTCTGTGACGCTTTTCACCCCTGACCCCCATCAGGCAGATTACCACCCAAACGTACTATTGGATCAAGCTCAACTTCCACTCTGCAAGACACCCAAGATCCTGGGGGTCACCTTTGACACCCTGTTTACCTTCAGCCAGCACATCACTAGTACCTGTGCCAAAACTGCCTCCCGCAACACCATTCTCAGGGCCCTGGCCGGTACTTCATGGGGTCAACAAAAAGAAACTCTGCTGACAACCTTTAAAGCCATCTGCAGACCTATCTTTAACTATGCAGCTCCAGTTTGGGCCCCGTACATTTCCAATTCTAACTTCGGGAAGCTGCAAGTACTACAGAACTCAGCACTGCGGACGATAACTGGGTGTCACCAGATGTCAGCCATGGCCCATCTGCACCATGAGACAAAAGTACTACCAGTCAAGATCCACAGCGATCTGTTAGCAGCCCAGTTCCTAGCAGTTGCCGCTAGCCCTGGCCACCCACTGGAAGAGCTGATGCGTCTGGCCCCTCGGCCCCGTCAAATGAAAGAAACGCTACCTTCCCGTTATGCCGAAGTGGTAGATATCACGCTAGCCGGCGCCCTCTCCCTCAAGGAGCACTTAAAAAACATCCACTCTTACCATGTGGAGTTCGCGGCTGGATGGCTCGGCCCAAATCGGGTATTACAAGAAGAACCTCCGCCGATCCATGCCTCAGAGACTACGCTATCACGGCGGACAAGGTGCACTCTTGCACAGTTGAGGTCAGGGTTCAGTACCTTGCTACGTTCATATCAACATCGGCTACACCCTGAAGCCGATCCAACCTGCCCGGACTGTGGACAGCAACCTCATGATATGCCACACTTGTTTGGCTGCCGGGCCAAACCAACTACACTCTCAACAAGGGACCTATGGACACAGCCAGTGGTTGCAGCAGCTTTCCTGGGCGTGTGACCAACGGCGGCTAACAACAACAACAACAACCGGTGTAGTGGTTTAGGCCGCATGGCCACTGTGCGCAACGTCGTGCGCTCATCCACTCGGCGGGGCAAGTTTCTTGCCGCAAAGAGTTGGTCGTCGGCATAAAGCTCCACCCAGGCCACCGAAAACTGGTTACAGCGAGTAGGTAAAATGGGAACCAACTGGATCTGCCGTTGCCCCGAAAGCCGCTCCAAAAAAAGCATGCCGCGTTGGAGGGAAGATCAACGACGTCAGGAGCCGTCTGAGAAACCAGCAATAAGGCCAATACCGGTTTGGCCACTTGGCCGGGCGGCCGTTGGGAGCTGTCGGCACCATGACGTCACCACGCCAGGCACTCTCTTAGTACCTGGCGCCCAACAGCATGGCTTGAGTGGCTTGGCAGTGAAAGAAGGGCAAACGTCCGAGATGACGAACATTACAGGGGTCACGAAATGGACCGTGCAGGTCAGATCGTAGGGCTGTACATCGTATGGCCCCCCGCCACATCGGATCGGATCGGATCGGATCGGATGGTACCCCCACGTTCGGCGACTGTGGTGGTACCATATTGGTACCCCTACCCATGGCCATGAGTGCCGGTGCCATATATGGTACCACTACCATATGGTACGAAATCTGAACAGAGTGGTACCGTACGGTACCTACCGGTACAATGCGAAGGTAGGGGTACCATATGGTACCACCACAGGCCCCAAACGTTGGGTACCATATACCGGTACCTCATATGGTACCACCACAGGCCCCGAACGTTGGGCACCATACGTATACCGGTACCTCATATGGTACCACCACAGGCCCCGAACGTTGGGCACCATATACCGGTACCTCATATGGTACCACTACAGGCCCCGAACGTTGGGCACCATATACCGGTACCTCATATGGTACCACCACAGGCCCCGAACGTTGGGCACCATATACCGGTACCTCATATGGTACCACCACAGGCCCCGAACGTTGGGCACCATATACCGGTACCTCATATGGTACCACCACAGGCCCCGAACGTTGGGCACCATATACCGGTACCTCATATGGTACCACCACAGGCCCCGAACGTTGGGCACCATATACCGGTACCTCATATGGTACCACCCCACCACAGGCCCCGAACGTTCGGCACCATATACCGGTACCTCATATGGTACCACCACAGGCCCCGAACGTTGGGCACCATATACCGGTACCTCATATGGTACCACCACAGGCCCCGAACGTTGGGCACCATATACCGGTACCTCATATGGTACCACCACAGGCCCCGAACGTTGGGCACCATATACCGGTACCTCATATGGTACCACCACAGGCCCCGAACGTTGGGCACCATATACCGGTACCTCATATGGTACCACCACAGGCCCCGAACGTTGGGCACCATATACCGGTACCTCATATGGTACCACCACAGGCCCTGAAGTAGCATATATGGTGCCACTACCGGTACCATGGCACTTTATATGGTGCCAGTAACATAAACGGCGTTAAGTGCCTGACTGTGTTACATGTATGCTTAGTACTACTAGACACAGATTATTCTAGAGAAGACAAACGCAATATGAGTTGGTGTGGCTCGGTGTGTCAACTGTTCTGGCGACTGTTGACCATTTGTTCGCGGGTTCTGGCTCTCACACTGTTCACCGTTGTTTTTCGGCTTTACGTTTCAGTCTTCATAGTCGGTCATTGCATTCTATCTGTACTTTACTTGGTCTGTTACCAACACATTGATCTGAGCGGATATTTGTGTCTAGAGGTGGTAGTGATTGTAGTAGCGGCTTTCGTGCATCTCTTCACGCCTTTTAACATGACCGAAGGCCCTACTAGAGGCAGGTATCTCTGGTGCTATTGTGTGGAATTTCTGGAGAATTTCCTTTTGATCTTCTCCTGCTTTCTGTTCGATTACGATTCTCTGTATATAAAGCTGGTCTGTAGTGTGGCTGCGCTGCTGTGCTTTGTGCTTGGAATTATCTTTCTTACTGTTTATTACAAGTGCTTTCACCCTAATTTAAGGTCGGTACCCGGCTCTACTCCTATGGAATTGAGCCAAAAGGTACCAGAGCAAGGCTGAATTGCTCGTGCTTAGGCTGGGATGTTTTACGTAGATGTACTTTATGTACCGCTGCCTTGTTAGTAAATTATCGAACTTGCAAGCAATTAGTGTTTGGTCGCAGCGTTAATTGCGTAGCAAAGATCAACCGTTGCTATGTGTCAGGGTCTGGAGAGAGTCCGCTAGCTCTATCCAGTGTAAATTTTTCCAAGCTCACTGTATTTTGCGCTCCTCGTCCCTGTTGCAGTCAGGCACTTAACGCCGTTTACGGTACTGGCACCATATACGGTACCCCTACCCATGGCCATGGTTGCTGGTACCATACCATAGTATGGTACGAAATCTGAACGGAGTGGTACCATATGGTAGCGGTACAGGTACAAATTCCAAGGTAGGGGACCATCCATACATGTAACAGGGGGGAGTGCCCCCACCCGACTTAGGCCAGACCCCCCCCCCCCCCCGAGACGATTTCGCCGACCCCCCCCTCCGACTTTTCTGGCAAGTAAACTTTGAGCAAATTTTTGCAATTTTTTACAATTTCAGACACAAAAATTGCCAAAATCGCCTGCAAAACAGCACCTTTTAGCTGTATTTCAGCCCAAATTAACGATTTTTGGCGATTTTTAGCCCAAAAGTTCCGATTTTTTCGATTTTTGAGCGTTTTTAGTGCCCTACCCCCCTCCCAAAAATTTGGCTCAGACCCCCCCCCCCCGGCCGGCGCCAGACCCCCCAACCCCCCTCCCCCATCGGCGGATGACCTGTTACATGTATGGCCGACCATCCCACCACAGTGGCCGAAAGTGGGGTGTAGCATAGTACCATATATGGTACGAAATCTGAAAGGAGTGGCAACTTATATCGTCCCGGTCAGGTACCCATGATAAGGTACAGTAGGAGTACAGTGGCCGAACGTGGAGGTACCAGAATATGGTACCGGTACCTTTTATGGTGTAACTAGTCTAGGTACCACCGGTACCATGTACTGTATGGTACCGTCGTCATGGTACGGCATTAGTGCCTGACTGTGTTAAGGGTTGACTGTACTAACCTAATAATCTAATCACAGCTAACCCTGATCATGTGCAAGCAAATCCCACCCTTGGACGTTCTGTTACTAATCTTTGCTGTAATCACAGTGCCTTTGTATCTGCTTAGTCTACTAACGTTACTGAAACACCGTACGTCCATTTTCTACGACTTATTCTTTATTATTCTAATCTCGACTGCTGTGGCTGATATAATTCAAGTGGTCGATTTGTACGTCCGACTGCAGCCTCTTCTCTGGGGCTGTCAGTATGCAAACTTCTACCAAAGCGACCACCTCTGGCTTTCCGGTCTGGGAATCTTTGTCATGTCCGTCACTTTTTTCGTCCACATCATTGGCTGTGCTATGATCGCGGCTGGACGCTTCCGACGCATCAAATATCCTTTGCTTACGGTATTTTTCACATGAATTTCTAAGTTTTTTTGTTAAAGTTAAGGTTTCGCTAAGGTCTTGACTTTGAGGTATATTCATAAGATAAGAGAGCCGATGTACAGTGTTTGATATTGGTAAAAACCATATGTCATTTCAATTTGAGACAGTTGACTAATTTTGGCTCGGTGAGAGACTTTGTGCAAGTTTTAGTCCTTACTTATTCTATATTGTTCTGAGCAATTTCTCACAGTGAACGATAGAACTTGCAGTTAGGCACTGAAATAATCTCAAGTAGAGTTAAGTTTAATTCGAATTGATATCCATTATTGTAGCGACCACTTTAAAAACTATACGTACATAGTACGTACGTACAGTGGAGTGGTTCACCTCACCTTACTTTGCATATCCGATCCGATTTGCGGGGGGGCTTACGGCCTACGATCAGGCCGTCCATTTCGCGTCCCCCGTGATTCGTCATCTCGGACGTTGCCCTTCTTTCACTGCCAGCCACTCCTAGCCATGCTGCTGGGTACCGGTCACCAGGAGAGCGGTCGGCGTGTTGATGCCATGATTCTGACAGCTCTCGACGGCCGCCGGTGCCCCATATGCCAGAGGGCTCCCGGCATAGTTGGTTTTTCAGACAGCTTCTGACATCGTAGATCTTCTTCTCCAACGCGGCATGCTTCGTGGAGTGGCTTCGGTGCAACGGCAGATCCAGTCGGTTACCATTTTACCTTCGCTGTCACCAGCTTTCTGTGGCCTGGGTGGAGCTTTATGCCGACGACCAACTGTTTGCGGAGAAACTTGCCCCACCGAGTGGATGAGCGAACGAGCACGCGCACAGTGGCTTTGCAGCTTAAACCACTAACTGTGCCGGCTCACATTACTTTGATGATACCGGGAAAAGCAGACTGTGTTGATTCAGGACTGGAGTTCAAGTGAGGTTTGCGTGCTGCTCTGCATCCAATGGTTAGTGCCAGTTGTGTTTTGCTGCCCGATGCTCAAATACGGGCAGTACCAAGTGTTGCGACCATCAGATACCTATGCTCCTTTCCTCTACGAGGGTATAATGCGTTTTTACTACCTACTCATTCTGCTGGCACAGACCGTCTTTGCCACCTTCAATGCTGTTCTCTACGCTATGATATTTTACAGCGCACATCAGAGTCGGAAAAAGGTAAGATTACGTTTCTGCTAACTGTCGTAATCAACAGTCTCAGGAGGACAAAACTCAACCAACAGATAGCTTTATATTCTCAGCCCAGGTGTGTTAGGATATAGGGCTTGAATGGATCCGGCTGAAAATTAAAATGATAATAATATGAAGAGCGTATCATATTCCTGTGCATCACGTACGTACATACGTCCAGATCAGATACTGCTGCGTTGAAGAAGCTACTACGTGAATAAATAAAATCACAACACGAACAGTCCTGGTGTCTGTTTTACATAAGTACTGACTCCAATCCTACTGTAGTGTGCTATTCTTTTGTCAGCATTCTATAGATTGTTTTCATTCGACGTTCTCTAACACCAACGATTCGGCATGGTTCCTAATGCGAACAGTACTGGCTACTTTGCTATCTTCATCAGCCGCAGTGTCCATCGTCTCCGGAGTGCAGGAGATCACTGCCTAGAATATTATGATTGATGTAGTCAGCACCTCATGCTAGAGATGTGCACGGGCCGGGCATTCCCGGCCCGGCCCGTGGGCCGGGCCGGGCATGCCCGTCAACGATTTTGGACGGGCTGGGCCGGGCCGGGCACCATTTTCAGGCCCCCCGGGCCGGGCCGGGCCCGATTTTGATGCCCGTCGGGCATATATAAAGAACACCAGAATACAAAAAAGAACACCTTGATTAGCTTAGCATTACCCCAAATGAATTCACCATATGCAGAATTATTTTAACAGTAATTTCAGCCTTGGTGCCGTTCGTACACAAGCCTTTACCCCACCTGCCGACGAACTTAATTTTAAGCCTCAATTTGGAGCTCAAGCTTAGATTCAAGTGCACACTTTGATTTATAGGGTTGAGCTTCTGCGTCTGGCTTTAAAAAGGGTGTCAACCACTGCCCTGGATATGTAATGTACATTGTGTATGACATGACATCAATGACCCCAATAAACAATATATACCCCAACAAAAAACCCCAATGTCAATTCCTGGAAAACAACCCAATACCAGTTCGCACTCTAATTAAAAGAAGGCATAAATTTAATATTCGCTCTTTTAAAATGCCCATTTCCAAAGCTTAACAGAAATTTAGCTTTTAATCTGAAAATTCATGCGAAATTTCCGAAAATTTAGTAAGACAAAGCAAAATTAACGGGCCGGACAGGGCCGGGCCGGACTTTGGGCGGGCCGGGCCGGGCCGGGCACCATTTTCAGGCCCCCCGGGCCGGGCCGGGCCAGATTTTGATGCCCGCCGGGCATGGCGGGCCGGGCATGCCTCACCTGATCGGCCCGCCGGGCCGGGCCGGGCCGGAAAAAAGGTGCCCGTGCACATCTCTACCTCATGCTCGGTCGGTCGGTCGGTCGGTCGGTCGGTCGGTCGGTCGGTCGGTCGGTCGGTCGGTCGGTCGGTCGGTCGGTCGGTCGGTCGGTCGGTCGGTCGGTCGGTCGGTCGGTCGGTCGGTCGGTCGGTCGGTCGGTCGGTCGGTCGGTCGGTCGGTCGGTCGGTCATACCTTGAAGTGACTGCGAAGGGTAGGACTGCACATAAGCAGAAGGTACGGGTTTATCCACGAATAGACGTCACTGTGAATCAGCTGGTAGAGGAACGCGAGAGCCAGCAGCTGAGGGTCGTTTCCTATGATGCTCAGCAAGAAGCAGTAGATGGCGTACAGTATGGTCAAAATCAACAGAACCACGCCCACCAGCAGCAGCTTCAGTTCTGCTGTCTTGCTTGTTGGGTTGCCTAAATGGACCAGTTCTTCCAAAAAGACCTGTGACAATCAGAACCCAAGGAAATGTATCCGCTCAAGTTTACCAGATAGTCTAGCCTCATTGCTCTGTCGTCTAACTCTGATGAATGTGATGATGTAGAGAACCCCTGACGTTGTTGCCGAAGCGGCACACCAGATAACGCAGCCACTGAAGTAGATGGTCTGAAATCTTTCAATTCAGCAGAGTTTTCGACCTTGCTTGCACCTGTGCGATGGTATTTCTCCAGCGCAGCAGGACACCTCGACCGTCGGGTGTGCTGACATATTCCATTTGTCCGACAATCAACATGGGCGCACACACCATCATGGGGACCAGCCACAGAAGCCAGACGCACACTTGCACCGTTCTTCTTGACCACACCTTGATTTTTGTCATTGTCTTGACTGACTGACTGACTGACTGACTGACTGACTGACTGACTGACTGACTGACTGACTGACTGACTGACTGACTGACTGACTGACTGACTGACTGACTGACTGACTGACTGACTGACTGACTGACTGACTGACTGACTGACTGACTGACTGACTGACTGACTGACTGACTGACTGACTGACTGACTGACTGACTGACTGACTGACTGACTGACTGACTGACTGACTGACTGACTGACTGACTGACTGACTGACTGACTGACTGACTGACTGACTGACAGACAGACAGACAGACAGACAGACAGACAGACAGACAGACAGACAGACAGACAGAGACAGACACAGATGCAAGAGCATGACATGCGGCCAAATTTTCGTTTGCTGGAGACAAAAACTTACAATTTCGTATCCGATCACGCTGACTCTATTCAACGCAATCAGAGCGCAAGCTGTTATCTGAGCCAGAGCCGTGAACCAGGCTACCGTATGGGACAGGGTAGCAATCAAGACCGGGCTGACCATGACCGCCTTGTGCATGTTGAGCCAGCCGAACATGGGAAAACGGAGGAAAATCCATTCTATATCAAGATGCACCAGGTCAAGCAGACCCAGGTGGGTGGCGAAGGTGAAGAAAGAAGAGTTGAACGGTGTCTGACTTCGGTATCTGCGAATGGTCTGCAGCAAAGCTATGTAGACCACGTTAGAACTCAAGCACATTAGGCAGAGAAGGTTCTCGTACCACATGATTGGATGAAATGAAAGGTGGCATTTCTTGTCAAGTGAACAACTTGGTTTAGCGATGCGTTAAATTAGATCCGTTGAGATTGGATTTAGCTCATGCTCTAGTTGTTTTCCAGCAAAGGTACGTTTCTGCCTAACACCACAAATTGGCTACTAACGAACCCGTAATAATGTCAGTTTTGCAGATAATAACCACGGTAGCTCCGAGTTTCGGCTTCGCTCAGACGACGACTTGGAAGCTGAAGCAACTGAGCACAGAAGTGAAAATTTGCATAATGGGCTGTTGGATGACTGTCGATATGTTGTTACGCTGTGACCACCGTTCTTCTTTCTGTTCTTGCAGCCTGAGCAGTGTGGAGTGGTTATTTGCAGTGGACGGACACCTGATGTTCCTATCTCAGCCTTACTTGCTGCTGGTCTTTTGCTCCAAGTTCAGGAAACACTTTGCCCACATGTGGTTTGGAATAAAGCCGACGCACTAAACTACAGCAAACCGAAATGTCATTGGCATCTGCTGACTCTTTCTCTTTCCTTTATTAATTTATATGCCTATATTGCATTGACTTAACATAGAAAATACAGACAGTTAAGCCATGAAGCAGCTACAGTCAAGGTTTTAGTGAGAACAATCGTGTTCTTCGTCTTCTAGTTCGATTTCCAGATTCCACGTACCGATATCCATGAACTGCTTAGGGGTTTTGCCATGATAAACGTACTTATCCGGAATTATAAACTTCCACTTGCGTTGGCAGGGCTGCAAAACCAAATGCCATTTTATCAAGAAACAGGTCAGTTTCAAGCTAAAAATAGGAATAAACAGTCTAAAACGGGACGTTTGGTCAGAGAGAGAAAGAAACCTTCAGACTTCGCAGCCTCAGCCTCTTGCAGTCAGGCACTTAACGCCGTTTATGGTACCGGTACTTAGGGTAGTGGCACCATATATGGTACTGTCACCATAGACTGGTATACCATGGTACCCCACGTTCGGGGCCTGTGGTGGTACCAAATATGGTGCCGGTACCGGTTGTGGCACCACTACCATATATGGTACGAAATTTGAATGAAGTGGTACCACCGTATGGTACCGGTACAGTTACCAATTCGAAGGTAGGGGTACCATACGGTAAAATCACATTGGCCGAACGTGAGGTACCATATATGTATGGTACCACCACAGTCCCCAAACGTGAGGGTACCATACATGATGCCATACCCTAAGTATACCGGTACCATATATGGTACCGGCACCTTATATGGTGCCAGTCCATAAACGGCGTTAAGTGCCTACTGCCTGACTGTCTTACAGTAATTCCGTCATTGCAATCATGATAGGCCTTGAAGACTGGGTCGATGGTGGTCGTTTCTCTGGTGTCTCCCGACAACTGGAAGTAGCCTTGCTCATCAGTGTAGCCGGCATCTAACTCATCGTCAGGATCGATTCCTAAAACAGACCCCGTTGCGTTTGAATAACTCTAACTACCTGCAAGAAACTCAGACTAACCTTGATCTTCATCGATCAAGTTCACTCTGACATTGGCGGCTGCAGTTTTGCCGCACATCAGCCGTCCCTTCACACCGACACATTGCTTTCTCAGAGCCCATGTGCTCATGCAGAGCGCTAATAGCAGTCCGAAAAACAGCAGTTGCTTCATGTTGCACAGCACCCAACAACTAAACTAGCCACTTTGCAGAAGTCAGGAAGTGCAAAGTGTGATAAGCTAGCGGGTGTACCAGAATCTGTGTCCTGTTTACAGCTGACACAAGCAAACAAGCTCGGAGGACATCGGGCCGTTTTGGAAGCTGATAATGAGCCGCCTTACAAGGCAGATTAAAAACTGGTCGGTTTATTGAAAATGTGCGCTTAGTTTGGTGCACACGTACGTACACAGGATATTTGCAGTTGAATGCAAAATGTAAAAAAAGTGCGCTTGGAAATTCGGAAATCACGTTGAGTGAATGCTAACAAATAACACAGTTATTATTCCCAACTCTAGTAATACAGTCAGGCACTTAACGTCGTTAACCGGTACCTTATATGGTACCATCACAGGCCCCGAACGTGGGGGTACCATATATGGTGTCGGTACCATAAACGGCGTTAAGTGCCAGACTGTATTATGCTTTGCTTCGAAAAATACAGCTAGTACGTACGTTACGTGCCCATGTGGTTTGATTAATGGGACTAAAGTCAAAGCGCACTTTGAACTTATCTCACGTTATAAAAACCTTTTCGATGCATGTCAAGTAGTAAATCGAATTGAATAGCCTTTGAAACTTCAAAACCGGTTTTTAACGCATACACTACGCACAACGTATTTCACTAAGTTTAGTGACTTGTAAATAAAATGCGCACATCTTTAGTTGTCCATAATCCTCTCTGCTATTTACTTCGTTGTTTTCTCTTACTATTTGCTCTTTCATTAACCAGAGTCCAATCACTCTTCGACCAGAAAGAGATCGATAATGCCGAGGAAATATTCAACGCCACTCAATTTAATCCTTTCGGAATTAGATTGGAAATCAGTGCAAATGGATCGAATTTATTAGAATCTCCTTACATGGAAGAGATTATCGAGTTCAGTAGGTCACAGCTCTGTCTCAGCTACTGTCATTTGCGTGATTGGGGCTGGCCGTTTCTCCTATACAGAAGTATCGAAGCGCGCAAATTTTTTAAATTAACATACCCTGATTTCCCGTTTATTCGCGGGAAAAAACTCTTCCTGGCTTACAATCTGCACGAGGTGGAACTAGATAAGCGAGGAGAAATAAATTCTACCACACTTCTCAAAATCGACTTGCCTTGGAAAGCTGTCTACAGCCAAGAAGACTGGCAATCTTTGCCCAATTTGCTTTTGAGCTGGTTTTCAGCCAATACATCGCTAACAGCTAATGTATCCATGTCATTTTGTGACAGAAAATACGCTGAAGCTATACGACTTGTGGTTATTGTAAACGATCCGGGCGATTTGAGAGCGGGCACTGGAAGAGACAGAATGGTGATGAACTTAGCCAGAGAGTTTGAGAACATGTCTCAAAGTTGGGGTCGCCAATCGACTTTGCTATGGATGGATGACTTGACCAAATTTGTAAAAGAGTTGGCCTTACCGCCTGATTTCAATTATAATTATGTACCCTATTTCCTCGGCCTTTATGCTTACGAACATTGGAAAAGATTTCTGGTTTTGAATGAGAGCCAATGCCGGTCGAACAATCCAGCTTGTATCGAAAAGTTCTATTTCACCACTGCCTTCTATACAGTAGTGCACAAAAAAAATGTCCTCTCCACTTTTTCGGGTTCACTAAAATCACTCTTTTTCACTCAATTTTCAACGAATTTGAACCAAATTTTCAGGGTAGGTGCCCAATTAGTCCGGCTACTTGTGTTACAGTTTCGGCGCGAAAATTCAAATTTTGGCGGGAAATTTAAACGAAAATGCGAAAATCATATGGTCTCATAAAAACGGCTCTTACTCAAGAAATACAAAAGCTACGTCCGTGAAATCATGGCCGCTTATAGACCCAATATAGTGCAATTTTATGTAGAAGTTTCAAAACCCTCGCTCAAAGTACGCGCGAGAATCAGATTTTCAAAGTTGGCGAAAAATCGGGATTTATCATCATTTCCAAAGCTAACATTTTGAGGTTCACTAAAATTGCCCGTTTTCAGTCAATTGTCTGCCAATCTGAACCAAATTTGCAGAGTACGTACCCAACGGTTCTGGCTAACTCTGGTAGAATTTGGGCGCGAAAATTCAAGTTTTGGCGGGAAATTTAAACGAATATGTGAATATCATAAAATGGTCTCATAAAAACGGCTCTTACTCAGGGAATACAAAAGCTATTCTGGTGAAATCACGGCCGCTTATAGACCCAATATAGTGCAATTTTATATAGAAGTTTCAAAACCCTCGCTCAAAGTACGCGCCAGAATCCGATTTTCAAAGTTGGCAGAAAATCGGAATTTATCCATTTCCAAAGCTAGCATTTTGAGGTTCAGTAAAATTGCCCGTTTTCAGTCAATTCTCTGCCAATCTGAACCAAATTTGCAGAATAGGTGCCCAATAGGTCTGGCTAACTCTGCTAGAATTTCGGCGCGAAAATTCAGATGTTGGCGGGAAATTTATGCATTACTAAGAACAATTTTTGCAGGATACTTTGTAGTTTAAATTTCCCGCCAACATTTGAATTTTCGCGCCGAAATTCTAGCAGAGTTAACCAGACCCATTGGGCACCTATTCTGCAAATTTGGTTCAGATTGGCAGAGAATTGACTGAAAACGAGCAATTTTAGTGAACCTCAAAATGTTAGCTCTGGAAATGGATAAATCCCGATTTTCTGCCAAATTTGAAAATCGGATTCTCGCGCGTACTTTGAGTGAGGGTTTTGAAACTTGTACATAAAACTGCACTATGTTGGGTCTATAAGCGGCCATGATTTCACCAGAATAGCTTTTGTATTTCTTGAGTAAGAGCCGTTTTTATGAGACCATTTTATGATATTCACATATTCGTTTAAATTTCCCGCCAAATTTTGAATTTGTTAGTACAATACGTATCTACGTGTATGTATAACTGGTGCTATTGATGTGTAACCGTTGGCTGCTGCATAGACAGCCTAATAATTTGGGTAAAGGTTGGCGTCCAGTTTGTATTGGACCTGCCCTCAGGCGGGCCATAAACCAAGCCGGGCCCCTACGTGCTCCCATCTTATCAGCAGGGTTGTATAATTAACAGTTAAAAATTCAGACCTGTTATTAACAGTGTTAATAACGTTAATAACAGTGTTATTAACATAAAAACCTGTTAAAAATTCAAAAAGGCCTGAATTTGCTCCAGCAGCATGGCAAAAGCCTAGTAAACACTATTTCATGGCCATAAGCTAATCATTTAAAAGGGTATTGCAGTTTTATATAGAAACATAACAGTGCAACAGCATTATGAAAACAGTGAATCATTCACTGGTCTGTAACCGACTGAAAAGACCAGATTCCGAATCACTCTCATGGCTACTTTCATCCACCGAGTCCGAATGCTCAAGCAGTTGACGCAACAACCGACTAGGTTGGGTGCCTTTCTGTCAGAACAGTACTTGCAGGCAAATTGCGGCAGTTACTCTTTTGTTCACTTTAACGCTGGTCAAATGCTGCCATACAACGTTGTTTCTGGGTCGACCAGACAATTGTTGGGTCTGGGTCGACCAGACGCAGCAATTGGCTCACGAGACTTATGGCCTTTGCTCGCAGGACAAAATATAAAACAGTATAGAACACACATTAAAGAGGGCAGACAAGTATTATTTGCAATTGCCTAAAATAGTAACTAGCATAAAAATGGTCTTAAATTTTGAATAAAACCTTTCCATTTTTTGGTCTGAAGCATGTTTAAAATACTAGGCTTCCACTGGCAAGAACGTCACAAATAACTACGAAGAAAGAAGGGTAAAGGTAAGTTTGGTCACCCGAAAATAAAGTGATCGCACTTGTCGTAGGCCTACTGTTATTTAAATATATTAATATTAAAATGAAACTATTATTAATAGTGCCATTTTAATAGTATTAAATCTATATTAATATTAAAATACCATCTATTACATTAATATTAAATTAAAATAAAATTTCACTATTAAAATTACAGCACATAGGCCTGCCTAGCGCTTACCTAAGCCTAAGCCAGAACCTAAGCCTAAGCCTAAGCCCTAGCCTGAGCCTTAAAGCCTAATCCGAAAGCAGTGGTTGAATTTCGGGTGACCAAACTAATTTTTACAGACTGAAAATACGCAACCTTTTTATAGTGGTGGATGCAAAAAAGATAGCCACTGCGAAGTCAATGTTACTTCACTTAACGTTATTAAAATAACTTAGGCCTACTTCCAAAAATAGGAAAACGTAAACACAAAGTCTGCTGGTCTTCGTTGCAGTGTTACTTGACGCGACGGTCTGACAAAGTTCACATGTGTTTACTATACTACATTGTAAGTTTGTAGTCAGACTGTTGAAGGTCTCAATAACTAGCAGAAGTACGGTAAATAATCATTCTATGAAGCGCTGGATGCATCCCGAGTTGCGGGAAGCTTAAAATAATTTTTTACACTAATTCGAATTTTTTACAAGCCTCATGTTAATAACGTGTTAATAACGTGTTTTTAACAGCTACCCAACCCTGCTTATCAGTGACTCAACTCCTCGCTGCCGTGCCGTGTATTGACTAGCTGCCTGTTACTTTTTACTGTTGCCCTGCCTCAATAAATTTGTTCTAACGCTGTTAAGAGGTTATGGGCTGTTGATACGTTGTTCCCTGCCTGTGAACTGTTTGTTCCCTGCCTGAACTTTTCTGATTGTTCCGCTACAATGGCTTCTTCAAATTCTCCACCATTGGCTATCCTGAAAATGGATAATTGGGATCAGTGGAAAATGTTGGCAGAAAATTACCTCTTGCACATCAACGCCTGGAACATTGTGCGCGGACAGGAACTCAGACCTGTGCTTGCCCCTACCCCAGCTGGTACCGCCGCCGATGTGGTTGCTCGCAACGAACAACAACATGCTCAACAACTGGAAAGGTACTGTAAACGTAGACAGTTAGCCATGTACAGTATGGTCAATGCTCTCTCAAAAGACGTGTTCAAAGTGATTCACATCGTGGATCGCCAAAACCCTACCGCTCTTTGGACACTGCTAGAGAACTATTTTGAGAGAAAATCAGACTTGAGTATGGTACAATTGATCGGCGAACTCCATGAACTCTCGTTCGATGGAAAGCGCAAACCAAGTGAATGGCTTGCCGACCGACAGCGCTTGTACGATCAGTTAGCAGTGCAACGTCAGCCAATCCCGGATTGGATGCAAATCGGTAGTGCGATTGTTGGCTTGCCCAAAGGGTGGGAATCCACTCGATCCATTGTTGCGCACGCAAGCCAAAATGCGCCAGCTGACAGACCATACACAATGGAGATGTTGGCCACCACACTTGACGATGAGTGGCGTCTACGCACCAATTCCAAAGACAGTACAGCTCTCAGTGCGGCGCGCGATACTACAGTTGCGCGTGGCAAAGCTAAGAGGGGCAGAGGCGGAGCAAGAGGCAGAGGCAGCAACTTTAGAAAGTTTGACAAGCCGGCAGAGTATCGGGGCAAGTGTTTCAACTGTCTCGGTTACGGTCATCGGAAGGAGGAGTGCCCATCCTCAAAGGACTGTAGACCAAAGCGAACAGAGGAGAAAGCTGCGGCGCAGGCGAATTCTACAGATTCTGACGCATCTGCTTTGATGGCGTCTCGTTCTGCCATTGCCGGCAAAATTCTGATAGACTCAGGCGCATCGCAGCACATGACCTGCCATGGCAACATGCTTTTGCGGTACCGAAAACTAGAGCATCCAATTTCCATTCGCACTGCCAGTCAGCAATGCATCAAAGCAATCGGCGTTGGCGAATTGCCGGTTACTGTAGCCAACACCAGCTCAACTGTGCGTCTGAAAGACTGCTTACATGTCCCCAGACTGGGCGGTACATTGTTCTCTGTACCAGCCTCAGATGATCGTGGCTGCTACACTGATTTCTACAAGGGGATTGCTTCGGTCTATGATGCCAAAGGTGTGCTGCGTGTCACGGGTGCTAAAGTCGGTGGTGGCTATTTGCTCAACGGCTCTATTGATGGAGTCTCCACTGCATTGCCACTGCATACGTTGGCCATACATGGTTCTTGTGGTATTGCTCAGTCAGATGGTCGCAATTCACGCACTGGAACCGGTGGTGCCTCTCGTAAAGCAGGCACTGTAAAGGGTCAGGTACCGTTGAAAGCTGATGTGCGTTCTGTCTCTTCTGTTCCAGGTTCGCTAGTCACTGACCACAGATGTTCGGGGTGCCCGGGAGAACTCAAACAAGTGGCACAGGCGAAGATCGGTGGTGCCTCTCGTCAAGCAGGCACTTTTATGGGTCAGGTATCGGTTGATGCTGATGTGAAAGCTGTCCCTGTCGTTCCAGGTTCGCTAGTCACTGACCACAGATGCTCGGGGTGCCCAGGTGAACTCAAACAAGTGGCACATGCGAAAATCGGTGGTGCCTCTCGTCAAGCAGGCACTGGTTACGGTAGTAAACAAACTGATGATGCTGATTTGGGTGTTCGCGAGTGCTTTTCAGCCCCTTTCAAGCAATCAGTTGAGCCAATCAGACACAATCAGCCTACAGGACAGACTCAGTCAAACGTCACTCAAGCCGGTGGTACCTCTCGTAACAAGCATGGTACCCAATCTGGTGAGACAAACATGTCTAATGCTCATATGTGTGTTGCTGGTTCGGTTTCTCCAGACCTTTGGCACAGACGACTCGGACATCTTGGGCAAGGCGACTTGCTCAAATTGGCTGCCAATGGGTGCCTTGGTGACCTAAAACCAAAATCGGTCAAACTGTCGTTTTGCGAGCCGTGTGCCACTGCCAAGGCAAAGCGTTTGCCATTTCCTAAGCGCAGCAATCGGAGAGCCAAAACCCCACTACAGCTGATGCACACTGACGTCTGTGGACCCCTGCCGAAGTCACTTGGGTCTAAGCGGTATTTTGTGAGCTTAATAGATGACTATACTAGAATGTCATATGTAGCATTTTTGTCTCATAAGTCTGATGCTAGTACTGAGCTCAAACGCATTATTCTGAGTCTAGAATTAGAGACAGGCTGTCACCTCAAAATCCTCCGTTCAGATAGAGGTGGTGAATTTGTGTCTATGGGTTTTTCCGATTGGCTCAAATCAAAAGGTGTGAAACGCGAGTATACGGTACCAGATGCTCCACAGCAGAACGGTGTAGCGGAGCGCTACAATGGGGTCATTCTTTGCAAAGTCAGGGCAATGTTGGCTGATTCGTCGTTCCCTAAGTCGTTCTGGGCGGAAGCAGTCTCTTACGCCAATTACATCCGCAATCGCTCACCTACAGCCTCGCTAAATGGTTCCACTCCTCATGACTTATGGTTTGGCAAATCTCCTAGTCTCAAAGAAGTCAAACTTTTCGGTGCTACAGCTTTTGCTCGGGTTTCTTCCCCTAAGTCGAAGTTAGATCAACGCGCTGAAAAAGTCTACTTACTTGGCATTTCCTCAGAGTCAAAAGGCTTTCGTTTGTGGTGTCCTTCTCGTCGCAGAGTGATTGTTCGTCGTGACATCACCTTTGATGAGTCGACCACTTTTGGTGACAAAGGGCCATTGTCTCAGGAGGAGTTAGCACAACAGGAGGAGATGACAGGAGTGGTTGTGCCATGGTCGATTGATGAGGTAGTCAGGGCTCCAGAAATTCCTGAAATTCAACCTTGTGCAGAACAGGAGGAGCATCCAGAGCAGCAAGGTGATGAATTCGTGGATGCACCTGAACCAGTTTTGGAGCAACAAGAGCTTCAAGAACAACAACCGCCAGCTCAGCCACCAAGGATACTTAGACAGAACAGAGGGAAACCTCCAGATCGGTATGGTGACTGGGTGGCCAGTTTAGCAGACAGCAGTCAGAGTCCAAAGACTTGGAAGCAAGCAATGCAGTCAGCTGATGCTAGCAAGTGGAAAGCCGCAGCAGAAGAAGAAATTCAGTCGCTGGAACGGCACCACACTTGGACGCTTGTACCAAGACCTGCAAACCGGAAGATTGTAGGCTGTCGCTGGGTATTCAGGACAAAAGCTGATGAACAAGGAGTTATCACTAGATACAAGGCTCGTCTTGTCGCACAAGGCTTCTCTCAAAAGTTTGGTGTCGACTATGATGAAGTTTTTGCTCCAGTGGCTAGGTGGGAAAGTGTTCGCGCAGTTCTCGCTGTAGCAGTTCAAAAGAATATGAAGATACATCAATTGGATGTAGTCACGGCTTTTCTGAATGGGCGATTGTCAGAAGAAATCTACATGCAACAACCTGACGGATTTGCAGATCCAAAACGCCCTGACCATGTTTGCAAACTACAAGCAAGTATCTATGGGCTGAAGCAGTCGCCCAAATGTTGGAATCAGGCCCTGCATGAAGTGCTTACGCAGCTGCAGCTTCAACAGACCTGTTCTGACAAATGCGTCTACACAGGAAAGATTGATGCTCAGGAGGTGATTGTTGCAGTCTATGTGGATGACATAATTGTTGCCTGCAAAGACTTAAAAGCGCTTCAACATCTCAAGAAGCTCCTTTCTCAGAAGTTCGCAATCAAAGATCTTGGACCACTACACTTTTTCTTGGGTGTTCAGTTTTGTCAGACTGAAACTGGAATCTGGATGCACCAAGAAACTTACGCCAAACAACTTCTTGAACGGTTTGGAATGCAAGATTCCAATCCTACAAAGCAACCCTTAGCAGTTGGAACTGACCTGTGCGCTCGTGCTGAAGATGGAGAGAAAGCCAGCAGTGAACTCTATCGTTCCATTATTGGATCTCTCATGTACCTTTCTGTGGCTACTCGTCCGGATTTGGCATACGCTGTACACCGTCTGGCCCAATTTAGCGCCGACCCTTCATCAGTTCACATGCAAGCTGCCAAGCGTGTGATGCGCTACCTGAAAGGGACAATTCGATTAGGACTGTTTTTCAAAGCAGATTCGACCTCCACACTCACCATGTTTGCCGATGCTGATTGGGCAGGCGACCCTGACACACGCCGCTCTACATCAGGATATTTGTGTCTTCTAAGTGGAGGACCAGTCAGCTGGCGCAGCAAGAAACAGACTTTAGTTGCCAAGTCGACAGCTGAAGCAGAATTTATTTCACTCTCAGAAGCTGTGGCCGAAGTGAAGTGGATTCGTACTCTGTTAGAAGAACTGGGATTAGCACAAAGAAACGCCACACCCATTTTTGAGGACAACAAAGCCGCCGTCTCTCTTGCCACCAATCCTACTTCGCACCAACGTACGAAGCACATTGATGTTAAGCTCAAGTTTGTCAGAGACTATGCGTCTTCTGGATACATCAAAGTCCAGTACATTCCAACGGATCAACAGTTGGCGGACCCTCTCACAAAAAGCTTGCCACTTTCAGTTTTCTCGAAACACTTACAAGGAATGGGCATGAGCTTAGGTTAGGCACTCACGTTTTTGTCGTTCTCTGGTAGAAAAGGTCGCTTTTCGTCTGCCTTCTTCTGCGACTTTTCACCATCGTTTGTGTTCTGAATTTTATTGTGTTCTTGTAGTTCTGTTCTGAACGCAATTTCGATTTAATTACCTGTGTATTAGGAACTTGTCCTCTTCTCGAATCTTTGTCCTCTTCTTCGTCGAATTATCTACTACTAGTGTTCTAAGGCGGTTACAAGGAGGAGTGTTAGTACAATACGTATCTACGTGTATGTATAACTGGTGCTATTGATGTGTAACCGTTGGCTGCTGCATAGACAGCCTAATAATTTGGGTAAAGGTTGGCGTCCAGTTTGTATTGGACCTGCCCTCAGGCGGGCCATAAACCAAGCCGGGCCCCTACGTGCTCCCATCTTATCAGTGACTCAACTCCTCGCTGCCGTGCCGTGTATTGACTAGCTGCCTGTTACTTTTTACTGTTGCCCTGCCTCAATAAATTTGTTCTAACGCTGTTAAGAGAATTTTCGCGCCCAAATTCTAGCAGAGTTAGTCAGACCCATTGGCCACGTACTCTGCAAATCTGGTTCAGATTGGCAGAGAATTGACTGAAAACGGGCAATTTTAGTGAACCTCAAAATGTTAGCCTTGGAAATGGATAAATTCCGATTTTTTGCCAACTTTGAAAGTCTGATTCTCGCGCGTACTTTGAGTGAGGATTTTGAAACTTCCATAGAAAATTGCACTATATTGGGTCTATAAGCGGCCGTGATTTCACGGGCGTAGCTTTTGTATTTCTTGAGTAAGAGCCGTTTTTATGAGACCATATGATTTTGGCATTTTCGTTTAAATTTCTCGCCAAAATTTGAATTTTCGCGCCGAAACTGTAACATAAGTAGCCAGACTAATTGGGCACCCACCCTGAAAATTTGGTTCAAATTCGTTAAGAATTGAGGGAAAAACAGTTATTTTAGTGAACCCGAAAAAGTGGAGAGGACATTTTTTTTGTGCACTACTGTATTAGCGCTACAACAAACGTTACAGAGTTAGTGGACCTGTGGCGCCACACTGCTGCTAAGCACCCGCAACTGAACGTTACTGTATACTCTGAAGAAGTTAATTCATGTTACTAAAATACAACTATGACAGAGTAATTGTTGATTTGACGAAACAATCTCCATAAACACGGTAATTTGCAAGTAAGCTAAGTCGAGCGAACGAGGGGAGGGAGGGGAACGAAAAGTCGCTAGTGCTTTTTTAGGTGTGTAGGCTAGGTATGTACATACATGTACTTTACCAAGCAATACGAAAGGAGACTGGAACTTGATTGCTGTGCATTTTGTCATATGTGGACTTCAGCTGTTTCCTAGTTTAGGATGTCTGTTTCAGTCAAGCACTTAACGCCGTTTATGGTCCTGGCACCATATAAGTATAGTAACGGTCCCTTGCAGCGATTATTTAATTTAATTTAATTATTTAATTAATAAAAGCTGTCTATCTAATTTGAAAAAGTCAATCCAGAACCGAATGCCAGAATGCCTCTGGAAACTTACTACTAAACTATGTGCCCCAACGTAATTTGTAACTCATACGGAACTTTTACCACTAGCTTGTTTATACATACCAAATGAGAGACGTAACTTTTTACCTGAAAACCTATTACGCATACGCATTACCTGCCGTAATTTGTTAAAACAAAGTCACGTAACATGTTACTATACATACATCATCGATGCTTTTGACACTATTTAATAAGAAAAACAAAAAGCGCAATAGTAAGAGGTTAGAGCGCGTCGTTAACGATGCGTAACAAAATGTTTTGTAATATCTAAAGCCTCGGCATAATAATACCATGTAATATGAGGTGGGTTTTGAGTTTGACCAGTGTGCATTTTGTTTTATCTCAACCGCAGTTGTTTGCTCAATTTGGAATGTCTTTCCATAGTCGTTCTTACGGTTTACTTTTCGAGCTAAATTGACACTCGCCCCCATCCTGGATTTATTGAACCGAATTCGATTTAGAGTCAGGCTTGAGGTTTCGATTCAACGCGGAGGATTCTCCTATAACTTTACACTTTACAGCTTCGTTTCAAGGTCTATCTTTGACTAATAAGTTGTTGATGCCAGTTTCAGAGACGGGGGAAAAGGCCGGTAATCGGTTAAACATCTTTCCGCTGTGATGAGCCATCTGTCAAATCAAATAGCGTGCATGTCAAATGTTGTTAGCTGCCTGACCGTGTACAGTACGTATCTATCTATTAACTGACTAGATTGTATGGATCCTTCAGTTGCTCCTTCAGATGGCACCAGTCCCTTTCTGGAAGCCAGTGATGATATTAAATTGCTGATTCTACAGTATTTGAATTGCCTTAGCACAAAGCAAAAGATGCGTCTTGAGCTGGTCTGTCGAACGTTTAGAGATCTTATAAGACAGCCCCATGCGTGGACCCGAGACAACTACTTGCACATACACTTTGACACCCTAGTCTACACCGGTGGCATAGGCCCCATGTCAGTCTATACTATAGTTTGTCTCAACGACACTGAACTACTGGGCCATAGACCAATAGGCAGTGCACTGGAGAATTTCTTGCAACGTGCAACAATTCATCATTTGCGTATAGCTGCCTATGCAAAACACGCAGTGCCCGATTTCCTCCTCATTCATATCAGTGATATCTTTGCCAGATATCGTCACAAGTTTCAGCTGCAGTCATTTGCGCTGAGAAACTGGACCAGTCCAGCTTTCAACTGGCAATATCTGCTGAACAGCTTTTCAACTGCTCCACAACTACAGTCCCTGTCTGTGGATACCCACTCTCTGTCTCCCCAACAAGCTCAGTTTATGAAGGAGTTTCTGGGCGGAATGGCAAACTGGCCCCTTTTGTACTCTCTTACTCTAACAGATTCAGATTGCATAGGTTTGATTGCTCACTGCATCAATGCAGTGCCGGACTGCAAAAATCTGCAACAACTGACTCTGTGCTACTTGCCCGAAGTGAGTGCTGAAAAGTTGGCTCAATTCTGCAATTCATTGCCTCAATTGACTGATTTGGATGTGTCATCTGGGCGCAGAAACACCAAGTTCAAGTGCACAAAGGTGGTGGCTCATCTGTGCGACCGCTTGAAAGCGCAGTTGAAATTGTTGGCAGTTGATGTGAAGAAATTCAACTCGCCTTTGGAGAAAGAAATGTTGCTTTCGCTACCCACTCAATTTACAAGTCTGACTAAATTTTCGCAGAAGTCTTCTACTGCTAGGGTTCTAAATGAAACTATAATAGCAGAGTTGATGACAGAGTTGTTTGACGTTTTGAATGAGCGTAAAACCGACTCTAACTTTCAACTGGACTTGTACCTGCGGGTGCCGCAGGATCAGTTTTTGCGGAGACTGGCCACTTCGTCCAACAGTTCTGTCACCCTAGACCCTGAAAGAAAATTGTGGCTCTTTCAGAAAGACAGAGCAGTTATTCAGTTGAAAGACAACTGCGGAGCTGTGTTGAATCCCTTTCAACAAATCATTGTCGTCTGACAAGTGTACTAGAGACATTTCAGCAGGTTTTGGACTTTGGTTTAGAAATTTGAATACTCTGGTGGCTGATACATGTTCGTAAAAAATTACATATTCTCTTATAACAAGTACGTAGGTGAATTTAATTTATTCCAATGCATCCGAGCAAATTTTAACGCAGCTGATTAATCACCACTGAGTGGCCTGTATGAGACAACCGGCCGGAAGAAGGCAATCTTCATTGTATTCCACAAACGTCACCACACAGTCACCATCGGCACGGAACGATTTTATTACTGCCAAGTAATACTGAAAACTATTTTATTTTTAATCATGCAAATCGGAGGTAAAATGTGCTTAACCCATTCGAATTCCCCTAAGACGAACACAATTTCTCTGTTCAGAGGCCTGTGAATAGGGCCCGACCGGATATCCGGATCCGGATCCGGCCGGATATGGCCATATCCGGATCCGGTACCGGATCCGGATATTACCTGCCGGATATGCCGGATATCAGTCACAGATGAGAAAACGTGATTTTTTACGTATTTTGAACATAAATATTGCATTCGACCGAATGCTTGTTAGAAATTTCTTGAGGCGATTGTAATCCATGACCCCAGTAGTGCGTATAGCCCTGATTTCTGTGCAAATAATAACACCCTCATTTTTGACAATGCTAATTTTTCACCTTGACTAAAAGTATTAATCCGCCAGATTTTAACCGGAAGTATTTGAGTGCTCCTATCGGTACGGTAGCTAGCGAGTAGACCTATTTCCTCAGAGAATTTCAATTTGTAGTCTTAGTTTGTAGTTAAAAATTTTCGCGAAAATAATTTGTAGTCTTAGTTTGTAGTTGTCAAATTCAGGTTAAAAAATATGTACATAGTTTTAGTTTGTAGTCAATTTGTAGTCAGGTCCAATGCTGAACATTTGGTATTTTTTAAAAATGCAATGAGATCTTTTTGAAAACTAAGACAAGAATTTCCAAAAAAATGACTACAAATTGACTATAAATTCGCAAATTATGAAAAAGTAGTTTTTAGTCAATTTGTAGTTAGCCAAAATAATATGTAGTCTTAGTTAATTTGTAGTCCTGATGACGTCATAATCGCCGAAAATATGTAGTTTGTAGTTTGTAGTACTACGAATTAGGTCTACTAGCTAGCAAACATTTAAGACTGCTGGCACGATTTCAGAAGGCGATCGCTCCTCTCTGAAGCCCGAAAATTTAGAAATGTTGTTGTTTAACAAGTATAACTTGCGTTCTTTGAACTACAATTATTAGATGTTGTTTTAAATCAACTGTTATAGAACAAAGAAATGTATATATGTGGTTTATTGCATTCTAAAAAATTTTTAAGTTGATCAATGATATCCGGCATATCCGGATCCGGATCCGGCCGGATATGGGCATATCCGGATCCGGATCCGGTAGAAATTTGTATCCGGTCGGGCCCTACCTGTGAACGCAATTCGCCGAACACTGAGCCCATAGTTAATGTCTTCGCGAATGCCTGGCCGAACAGCACCCGAACGAACACCAGACGAACCCAAAAATAAGCAGGACGAACACCCTACAAACACCACCCCAAACACCTTAGAGACATTTAGGGACACTTTTTTATATGCTGCACTGGTGACATGGTTTGTTTCAGAGCGTTCTCATTATATACGTATATATGCTAGCATTTCGGCTGAGGGGGGTAGAATTTTCAATTTCTGAGGGGGGCTGAGGGGTGTTAAGCTAAAGAGTCCGATTTTTGGGTAAAATCAAGTTTTTTTGGCATATTTTTCATTAAAATAAGCTATTCTGAGCTCATTTACACCAAATCCAGGCCAATTTTTATCATAATTTTCTATACGAAATTCTTCAAAAAAATTCCTTGGGGGTAGCGGCCGGCTGAGGGGCTAGGTCAGAGCCTGAGGGGGGCAATCGCCACTCAGCCCCCCTTTGCCCATGTCTGGTTTGCGCGCCCATTTTTTTGTGTTCGTTGGATGTTCGTACGATCGATTTTTGTGTTTGTCTGGTGTTCGGGGCTTGTTCAGTGAAAACTGGCGAACAGAAAAATTTCCTGACCAACTAATTTGTTCTGTTCGTGACCATTATGGCACAGGTGAATTGGAAAGTGTTAAGACTAGTTACCCTTCCGTCGCTCCAAGGCGCCAGACACTTTTGTCCCAACGACCAACCATAGGCTGTCACCCCTGCAGCCGGCAGTTGGCGTTGTTGCTGCTGTTGTGGGAAGCCAGCATATCCGTGGGACTTGGGATCACTAATTTGCATATTACGTAGAGCTGAGGTTACGGTAGCAGTGGAAGCTCTACTGGACTCCACCGAAGGAAAGTGATCCTGACCCATATCGAAATTACGCTGCGTCGGCGGTTGTTGACGTTGTTGTTGTGGTTGTTGACCTCTGACGTCATTGCTGCCACGACCCACGCGGCCCCTCCTAGTCGGTGGTGGGCCTGTAGAAACAGTAGAGAGTAAAAACGGTATGTAACTACCCACGTGCATGCATACTGTACAATTGTACCTCTGTTGCTCGGAGGACGGCCTTGCTCCCTGGTTTGTCTCTGATTGGTCGCTCGGTGAGAAGTGGGCGGAGCTTCGGGAATCTTTCCCTCCAGGAACTGAAATAGGGTGGCCGGACCGGACGACCTCTTCTCTTCCTGATTGTCAAGTTCACGTTGGGTTAGCTCTGCAAAAAACTGTCAATTTAAATCGGAGGACACGTAACAGGTCAGACCCGGCCGATGGGGGCAACTTGTGAACTTGAACTTCATTTTGGTTGCACAAGACAGAGAACATGTTAGGGGGTCCAAAAATGATAACATTTCTTTTGGCAATTCTAAGCAGCCCAATTACGTTTAACAGCTAAGAACAAGCATAAAACGACAAAAAGTCTTGAAAGAACAGGACCGGAAACACAAAATTCCATTATCAAAGGGCACTTAAGCTAAAAAGAGTGATTTCTGAGCTGGAGCCGCTACCGGTACTTGTTTTTTTGAGCTGGAGGTAGGAGGAAGTGAGGGTGTTTAGCAATTCTAGCACACTCATGTGTGATGTTAGGTATGATTATACCTCGATAAACCGGCTTCGATTTGGCAACCGGAGGAGCAGAGGCAGCGACCGAGGAGGCACTGCCGGTTTTGACTCTTTCTTTCGTCTCTGACTTGGCATTCGTCGCTGACACAACCTGTTTGAGTTGCGATTAGAGTTGTAAAAAATTTGTTTGAAAACAAAAAAAGCTGTTTTTATGAAAATTTTTCCATGCATGAAATTTAGCTTGTAAAGATGCAAGGGTGCATCAGAAGCAACTTTAAATGCAAAAGCTGATATTTTGGTTCAAAGATAGTGTTACAGCCTGAGCAGCATCACTCACAGAGTGGCTGCTGTCCTCAAAACCTATTTTTAGGCTTAGAATCGGCATGAAATTGATAGTACTGCACTGTACTGCTAATGCACTGAGGCTAAATTCAGCGATTTCCCCACAATTTTCCATACTTTGAATAAACTAAAAAAATTTCGAAATGAGCCTTCAAAAAAGTACAACGATAGTTGCGATCAGTCAGCCAAAGTTACAAGCAGCAGATGAACTAATAGTACAGTCAGGCACTTAACGCCGTTTATGGTACCGACACCATATAAGGTGCCGGTACCATTTATATGGGACTGGTACCTTAGTTAGTGGTACCATGTCTGGTACCGTCACCATATAAGGTACCGGTACCATATACGGTTACCCCACGTTCGGGGCCTGTGGTGGTACCATATAAGGTGCCGGTACCATATATGGTACCACTACCCATACATGTAACAGGTCATCCGCCGATGGGGGGAGGGGGGGTTGGGGGGGGTCTGGCGCCGGCCGGGGGGGGTCTGAGCCAAAATTTTGGGGGAGGGGGTGGGCACTAAAAAACGCTCAAAAATCGAGAAAAATCGCAATTTTTGGCCTAAAAATCGCCAAAAATCGCTAATTTGGGCTGAAATACAGCTAAAAAGTGCTGTTTTGCAGGCGATTTTGGCAATTTTTGTGTGTGAAAGTGTAAAAAATTGCAAAAATTTGCTCGAAAATTTACTTGCCAGAAAAATCGGAGGGGGGGGGGGTCGGTGAAATCGTCTCGGGGGGGGGGGGGGGGGGTCCCCATCCGGGGGGTCTGGCCTAAGTCGGGTGGGGGCAGACCCCCCCCAGACCCCCCCCTGTTACATGTATGCCACTACCCTAGGTACCGGTACCATGGTACCGACACCATATAAGGTGCCATAAACGCCGTGAAGTGCCTGACTGTAGTACCGGGGCGACGGTGGCCCGGAACTTGTTTCCGGTGCCTTGCTGACCCTGCAGCTGAGCGATCTGGGCCTGTCGCGCCTGGTCGAACTGCACCTTCTGAGCCGGCTCACCACCCTCTTCTTTGTCTTCCGACGACTGGCGCTGAGCCACTGCCATAGAATCGAACTTCTCTTAAACAACAATCGTCTGTCAGTCAGTCAGTTCTCCTTGCTGCACGGGTAGAAACGAACGCTTTTTCCGTTGGCCTTAGAATGGGAGAGGTGCTGAACACATGAAACATCAAACGCAAACGAGAACACAATACCATGTAAAAAGCATAGAACGCAAATGTTGGTGTTTCCAAATTCACTACTTTAATAGGGATAGATTTAGAGGGTTAACGACTACAATAAACTTACTATTATTAGGAGCGGAATTTTTTATCGAGGTCTGAGCTCTAGAGCCGAAAGGCACCCAAGGGGGCGGTCCCTCGGAACCGTGCATCACGTGACGAGATTGCATTTTGGAGTAGGAATCCTATAAATACTCCTCAATTAGACTTTTTGGTGCCTTAATCTGGCTAATTTACTTTGTTTATTTGCCATTTCTCAACCAATTTCGGCACTGTTCCTCCCAGAAATTCACAGTTGACACTGTTGAGCAAGAGAAAGCCGTGTTCCATGTCTACCGTACCCTTTAGGACCACTTTGGTGCCGGGAGGTGTTGACATACTAAAAAGAGCAACACGTACCAAACAATGATAGCTCACATGCCCAGAGCAAACCACGCATGTCAGGAAAGAGTGAAAGTAGCTATAAGTAGGACACTTTATTATGGGTTCATACTCACAAGGTTAATACTGAGTGTCCTCTCTATTGACTTTACGAACAGCTTAAAGCTGAAAAAGTCACTTTTGACTTCCTATTTTGCTCATCTTCAAGATGTTCGTGACGCCAATGGAGAGAACACTCAGTAGTGAGCTTGTGAGTATGAACCCAGAATAAAGTGTCCTACTTATCGGCTACTTTCATTTTCTCTCCGATCAGGCTTACAGCTTAGTTTACTCGGGGGAGAGGCTGTCATTGCTTGTCAATACGGATGCAACCGCAATCTGTCTGTCTGTCTGTCTGTCTATCGGGTCTGTCTGTTTGTCAGTCAGTCAGTCAGTCAGTCAGTCAGTCAGTCAGTCTATTTTTTCAATTGCGCCTGACAGTCATGAACATACGGTTAGATCGCGAACATGGGAGCTACAGTAGACATTCGTGATTTTCATGTTTTTAGTCGGCCTACTTCAATAATAAGAAAGATTACGGTAGGCGCTCCCTCCGCACGACGGTGAAGGAAAAAGTGACAAAAATGATGGATGTTTATATAGAATTTGCTTGGTTCCAATAGTGTTCTACTTGTTATAGTGTTCACTGTGCAGTGTCCCGTTTATTTTTTTCCTTTTTTACCAACACTAGACTGGTTGACTGATCGTAGCCGTTTTCTGCGATGATAAGCTCTGCAAACTCCGGTGTCTTCCTCCACTGCGATGTGTGTGACAAAGTTTTCCAATCCAGAAACGGCCGCTCAAAGTACAGACGCGACCAGCACCCGTTGGCGCCAGGTGGATAAAACTTGACCGGTCATAGAATATGCGGCTTGTGCATTGAAGGTATATCTAACTATTTTCCCTTCTTAACCAACGTTTTTACTTCTTTAGTTTTGTTTATGTCCATAACTTTTTTCTCTTTTTCCGCCTCCTTTGGTGTCACGTTTATGTGAAATATATTTTTTTAGAATGCATCGGATTCAATCAACCATCTCTATTTCAGAATTCAGTTTGCCTTCTGAAGAAGCTTTTTTGAATACACATTTGGAATCTGCTCACAACGTCTTGCCAAAATTGAGATTCAGCAGTTTGAAAGTTCTTTTCTGTAAGTGGAAAAACAGCGTTCAGCACGGCCCCTAATAAAACTACAGGTTAGGCGAAAAAAAGGACAAATTTTACAAGTAATATTTTAGGTAATTTTTTGCAACGGTTCCGAATTTCAGACACAATTTGCCCAAGCTCCATGTAAAACAGCATCGGTATTCGGCTGTATTTAAGCTACTTACAGTTGTTCTTTACAGTTTTTAGTACTCTACCTCCGAATTTGGCCTCAGACGGTTGACCTGAAAACTAATCAGTCATAAACATGGATATGTATTCGTAATAATGTGATTAAACCAAACATGCAACAGGTCTTCCGTTCCGCCGAAAGCGATTTTCCACTTAACTTTTCCAAGGAAGGGCAGTTGTTTTCCAGTTCAGTTTAGCAGTTTTGGTCTGGAAAGTTTTGCCAAAAGGAAGTGGTGGTCGTTGTTCGGGCCTAGCCAGTGAGCAGAGCCCCCACTGTTATGCATAGATTCAAAAAAGATCTACACACTTTGTCTTTATGCAGACTGATTCGGAGGTGAAGTGAACATCTGTCGAAAAAGAGAACTTCAAAATCGGAGCATCTTTACTAAACGGTCTCGGCAGGTCGGTAGCAGACCGAGGTATTTTCGTGGGAGACGTCGTGCTGTGCCAAACGTAAAGCCAAACACAAAGACGTTTCACAGTTGTGGTGTGGGTGGAGTGTCCATTATGCAGTGCCTGGTTTCATACTGTTTGTGTTGAGGACTGTCTTGTGCACTTGGATGGAAAAGAAAACTTTGTTTGTGGCAACTGTCTGTTAGAGGAAAATGCACCCCAAAATCCCTGAAACTTTTGATCAGAGCCTATTGCTAGACTGGCGAAGGGGCGCATGTTTCGATGTTCACTTTAACTGATTCGTAAGCAGTGCATCATAGTGTCTGTATCAATGATTGCTCAACGATTTGTTTAGTACTGTTCTATTTTTTCCTTGCTCATGCTGATTAGATTATTATCTGAAACTTTAATCTGTAGTTGTACTGTTACTCAAATCTTTATTAAACGTATGTTGGCTTACATCCATGCTGCTTGGTAAACGAAAACGTCTATGCTTTAGGACTGTACGTTCTCCTTATCGCAAGTTTAGTATCGTAGAAACTGGCACAGACGAAGTTCGGAAATTGTCATTGTGACACATAGAGGTAAGACACAATTGCCTTTCAAACATGTATTCTGGGCTTTAAAATTGCTTTAAAGACAACTGTTTGGTTAAAAAGCAGTATATAATGTTTAGAGCAGAAAAAACCGCTTAAAAACCTAGTTGCATGCATGTGACCTGAGTCCGTACAGTCAATTTTAAAACGGACAGAAAACGCTATTCTCTCATTTTCAACAACAATTTTGCTGAAAGTGAAAGTAGTTGACAGTGGTGTAACCTCAGTTCGGGTTCTAACAGTCTTAATTCACTACTTCCGTAAAAACCAAACTTTCTGAGTCATTTACGTTAAAAATGTTCTTTCTAAATAGTTCTGAAAGCGTAACGACTTTAAACGGCAAAGACACAGTATATTTTGCAGACGCGTTTGGTTAGTATCGTTGCGTCTTTCAGACTGTCGCGTATTTTGTTGATTTTCTTCAAACGCGCTCGGCTCCCATGTTCGCGATCTAACCGTATGTCAATCATGAATATTCGGTATTATTCGGTTCGGAAAACCCGATTCGGCATTTTCGAATTCGGTTGCACCCCTATTTGGCAGCCTGCACATAGGACGGAATGGAGAAAAGTGGCTCTACCTAATATTCCTGAGAGTTTCTATTTCGATTCCACTGCACATAGTGTGACCGTCGGTGAGTGAAACCTTGAGCAAACGATTCGAATTTCCCGCCGAATACTCGTGCACTTTCGGCTCGTAGACGTTGCGTATTTTAGTGATTTGAAGAACCACCGGACCGACCAGTTTGGCGGCCGCTCGGTCCAGCTTTTGGTCCAGCGAAGGCGATCCGAAATCTTTCAGATCTGTCTAAAAGTTCATCACGATAACTGTACTGTACCAGCAATGGGTTGGTATTCAAAAAGCTTTGTTCAGCAGTGTGTAAAGTCAGAAAAACACAGCAAACCGATGAGTAAAGCTTACATCTAAAGCTATCTTCAAAGCTTGCTGTGGCGATGTACTCTCATTGCCCGTCACATTTTCATACCAGCTGTCCTCTGATATAGACCTATAACCGTCTGAGTACTAGAGATCAAACAATATATTGGGAATTTGGTTCATCGGGGGTGTTATCTGATTTTTTTGCCCAAATTTTTGACGATTTTTAGCCGAAAAATTGCGATTTTTGAGCGTTTTAGTGCCCAACCCCTACCTAGAATTTGGGCTCAGACCCCCGGCCGGCGCCAAGCGCCTTCCCATTCGGCAGATGACCTGATACATGTATGACCGATATCGACAAATCCGGACTGTTACTCATATTATTCAAGTGCAAATGCAGGATAAACTTACCAGCCCTGCGCTTTCATAGCTTGCAATGCCATTTTGTAGAACAGTAGCTCACTAAACAAACAGTACAGAACAAGTTAGAGCTAGATAAAACGTACTGTACGCATGCAAACCAAGCATTTTTAGTAAACACAACTACTGTACCATTTGACTCAACCAATCGATACAACCTGGCAGCCAATTACACACACCGCACCAGGCAAACGAGCAAGCAATCAAAGAAAACATAGTAAGAAAGTGACAAAACACCGTCGACTAAACTAGTTTTCCCATCAACACCATTAATTTATTTATTAAAAACCAATCCACACACAACAAAACAAACACTGTAATAATCACTAGAATTTACAGGAGTACAGACAAAAACAAAGTCATCATCAATCTTTAGTGAGTCCGGCCCTGAAAAAGGATTACGTAAGATTACTATAAAAGTAACAGTTTTATAGCCAGGGAAAATAACAACCTTAATTGGTGGTACTTAACGTTTTCTGTTAGTTCCCAGACTATTTTATTAGAATAGAAACTGACCCAATAGCATCCTTGCTGCCGGATCCACTGAGCAAGATGTAGGGCAGCTGTAGTTGTTTCTGTTTGTTCAGCTGTTTGTCGACCGTACCCAGCGGAGTGTCGTACGACTTCATTCGGTTCATCATCTCCTGCTCAGTCAATTTCTTCATGCGCTTCTCCGTTTTGTTCTTTCCCGGCAGTTTACCGTGGAATCTAAATAGCTAATTAATCACTTTTGTAAGTGTCAACTCAGGGAAATTATATTTGTGTAAATAATAAAGGTACTAGGGGCTTACTCCACAAGCTGGAATAATCCAAATACCAACTCCTATGAGACAGTTTAGGGACCCCGATATAGAAATACAAGTACAAGCGCAGAAATCACTAATTTTAACTCAAAACCCGATTAAAAGGTCGTTAGTATCCGAATTTGGCGCTTCCGCTGCTGATAATTAAGACAAATCGGTGTTTCCAGGCCTCTTTTCTCATTTTATACATATTTTCAGCCCCTAAACGTTTTTTGGTTGTTTAAAATTGCGATTTTCAGCCTGACCGCTAAATAAAAAGGTGCTAAAATCGCATTTCCAGGCGTTTTGACGATTATTGAGGCTTTGGATCCACTCCTCTTACCCTACCCTGCCCGGCTGTTACAGATTTCTATGCCAGGAAAGAATGAGGAGAGACCGACTTCCAAGAGAGGTAGCGGAAGGCCTCTTTGGTCTCCATGTGGCGACCCTTCTCGTCTACGTAGCTGATGTCGATTCTGGGGTCGTAGCCGGTCTTTTCCTCAAATGGACGCACCGGACCGCCTCTCGCGCCCATCCACTCCAGCTTCTTGGCGTACTTGTCGTCTATGTCGCTGAAACCTCCTATGCACTTACATGTACTATGCATAGATAGTGTGTAACACTGTTACGTGCTCGATCGGTAGCCGCGCCCCGCTAAGTGAATGGAAGAATGGAAGCAAACTAAATTTCATACAAACATAGTGCTAGGGCTAACTTGCCTTTCAGCCCTGTCCGTTTCTTAAAAGGTCACTTAGTTGAAGATTATTGTGTGTGGTTTTCTGCTGTTTTTCAACTGTTGTTGTGGCTGAACTGTATTTGCAAGGCTAGAGCGCTAGCTAAAGTGATAAAGAAAGAGGGGAGGGGAAATGGTTCAAAGCGAGTGATTTTCAGCTCTGCAAGCAATAAGAAAGAAGTCGACTGGGTGTCTCACAGCGCAGACTGCTGTTTCACGTGGCACAGTTTGTTTGTTTGTTTGTTTGTTTAGATTCCACTGTCCTTTCGGACAGCTCAGGAGGACACCCCGCGCTCTTATCAGAGCCTTTCAATGGAGTGCCCTGCCTACAAACATCCCTTCCCTTTGCTGTCACAGAGTGCAACGGCAGCTCCAGTTCGGTTCCCATTTACCTACTGGCCGATCCGATCCGATCCGATCTGGCGGGGGGGGGTCGTACAATGTACGGCCCTACGATCAGACCTGCACGGTCCATTTCGTTACCCCTTATATCGTCATCTCGGACGTTTGCCCTTCTTTCACTGCCAAGCCACTCAAGCCATGCTGTTGGGCGCCAGGTACTAAGAGAGTGCCTGGCGTGGTGACGTCATGGTGCTGACAGCTCCCAGCGGCCGAGGAGGAGTAAACCGGTATAGGCCGTAATGCTGGTTTCTCAGACGGCTCCTGACGTCGTTGATCTTCCCTCCAACGCGGCATGCTTTTAGGAGCGGCTTTCGGTGCAACGGCAGATCCAGTTGGTTCCCATTTTACCTACTCACTGTAACCAGTTTTCGGTGGCCTGGGTGGAGCGTTGTGCCGACGACAGACTCTTTGCAGCAAGAAACTTGCCACGCCGAGAGGATGAACCACTACAACCACTAGGGATGCAGCGGCCGCCGTGACTCAGAGGCAGCGAGCTACCCACTGAGCCACTGACGCGGCTACCTACTGGCCATCACCGGCTTGTGTAAACTACCCGTGGCCAAGACGCGACCTATCCACAACCTTCAAAGCTACTGCTTCATGACCTTATCTGGTATGGCTGTTGGAAGCGCTGAACAAAAACGATCGTCTTGTGCAATTTGTGAGTGGATTTTGGAACAGAAACATCTTGACGATCCGTTTCCTGATCGAATCCTCTAATATGATGAGGCTGACAGACTGGGGCACCTTGAAATTAATTGATTTCACGTTTTTCTGAATAAAGGCTATGGCACTATATTAGTGTGAAATTTCATTGAATTCCGTTCACATAGTCGCGTGCTGCTAACAATCAAACGTGTGCAGTAGTCCTCATGGTACACCCTGAAAAAATCCGCCTTAAAGCCTAAAACACAGAGTGATTCCATTTGGCTGCATATATTTGCATACGGTGTCCATCTGTCTGTCTGAGTGTAGTGGTGGCATGCAGTTGCGTGTGTTGTGTGTGTTGTGGTGTGTGTGCGGTGCTGTGGCTGTGGAGTGCAGTGACCCAGGCTACCAGTTAGGGACGATGTTGTTCATTATGTTTGTGCTGGTGGCAATCAACGTGGCAGTGGGGGTTGTGGGTGTGGTGCTGTGGCGCAAGCAACAACAGCGCATCTGCTACTTCAAGTGGCTGGTGCTGGGCGACCACACAGAGTTCTCCATTCCCCAACAGCACATGCGACCTTCGGCCGCTCTCAGCAGTGAGTTCGACCAGCAACGCAGAGTGAGTGTGGAGGGCACCGAACGTGTCGAGGTCACCATCGCCAACACCAGCGCCGCTGAGCAACGAGCCCCCAGGTACACCGAGTCCTTCGAACAGATGATGGCTCAGAAACAGCAGCAGCAGCAGCAACAGCAACAGCAGGAGCAGGAGTGACTGGTTTGGTGAAACTCATTAAGTCTTGTTATTGGTGAGGTGATGTGTATATACATGTTGTAAAGAACTCTTTGACCAAATAAATGCTACTGTACTGTACTTGAGATTGGCCATTGTATGTCAGTTGGGCCTTGATTGGGCAATTTTTAGCTATACATGCACCGAACCGATACTAAGTTAAGTAGGGCGTTTTATTCTGGATTTATACTCACAAGGTCAGTCAATACTGAGTGTTTTCTCTCTATTGGCGTCACAAACACATTGAAGATGAGTAGCCACTTGTCTTCTGTTTTGCACATCTTCAATCAAGCTGTTCGTGACACCAATGAAAGGAACACTCAATATTGATCTTGTGAGTATACATAAACCCACAGTAAAATGTTCTACCTATCATTGTCTGCGTCCGTGGTGTACTGGTAGCAACTCATGCACCCAGCGTTAGACACATAGTAGGGGTTCGTCCCCGGTGATTGCCTCGCATGTGGCCCTTTATGGGTTCTTTACTGGTCTGTCCGTCCGGTGTTCATGTGCGTTGAAATTGAAGATCTTGATAACCAGTTTTCAAATGGAATCCTCAGGTCTGATGAGGCTCAGTGGTAGCTGACTGGGCGAGCCACTTTAAAACATACACGGGCCGGGGGGTCACCGGCCAAAACCCCCTCAGTCGGCCCTACCCCCTCCAAAATATTGACGACTATTTTTTTTGGGAAAGCAGTTTTATACTCTCCAGACCGACCCGTCGAAAAACTACATACCCCTCCCTCCGGCCATGTATGCTTTGCAAATCATTGATTTCACGTTTTTCTGAATAAAAGCTATGTCTTTCAACAGACATTATTGCCGAAAATTGTTTGATGGGCATCTAAGCAACTCTTAGCTTGTTTCGTGCCAAATTTTGATTGTATTCTGTTCACATACTGGTGCGCTGCTAACGATCAAGCGTGGAACATAATCGTATTTTTAGGCAGCCAACTCTGTTAATTAAAAAAAACAACAAGCGTTTCAGAGTTTAAACCAACGCACTGGAACTGTTTGTCGACGATGGAGTAGCGCTTGGCCTCCAGCTCCTTCATAGAAGGTCCGTTGGGTCTGCGGTCAGCATTCTGCTCCAGATATCCCTTCTGCACTGCCATTTTCAAAGCTCCGCCCACTCCCTTCCGCACGTCCACCTCGTTGCCCAGCACATTGCCGTACTCTTCATCCGAACTCTCCTAGAACAGTCAGCCACTTAACACGATAATGGTTTTGGGACAGACTTTAGTTCGGTCGGTGGCCGGCCAAACCGATATCCGTGAGAGCGGTTGTTTGTGGGTTCGAAACCGGTCGAAGCGACTGGAAGTAGTGGACGTAAAGCCCAACCCAGACCGCCGAAAACCGGTGATGGCCAGTAGGTAAATGGGAACCGAACCGGCGCTGCCGTTGCACCCAATGGCAGCAAAGGGGAGGGTTGTTTGTAGACAGGGCTACCCCGTTGAAGGGCTCTGAAAAGAGCGAGGGGTGTCCTGAGCTGTCCGAAAGGACAGTGGAACTCATAAAACAAAAAAACAAAACAAACAAACAAACAAACCGACCGATCAGTATAGGGCACACACCGGAGGCTCTGTTTCCCAGACATAAGTACCCCTAGAGACGCATCAGAACAGGGTGCGTTGGCCAGACTAATTATCGACTTGACGAACCTAGACTGTTGACTTTTGCCTAAAGAAGAGGCGAACCTTATCGGAGTGGTGTTCGTCAAGGTCAGAGTTGCTGGCAATCGATCGTTCGGAGTCGGACGGCGGGTGGTCGAGGTTCCTCTGCACCCACTTTCCCTTAGACTGCGCGTGCTCCATCATCATCGCCTCGAACTCGTCCGCCGGCAGATCCTCGTGTCTCTGGTACTTCTTGGGTCTGCTCTTTCTAAAGAGTAAAAAAGAATTTTAAAAGTTTGACCAAACAAATTAAAATTAGAATTTTTCTGTATTCACCATTTACAAAGCAAAAACAAACCAACCCTAAACTTATTAATAAACGCAATCGGTTAAAAAAAACACGCCAGAACTTTTCTAAAACGTAAAAACCGAACACGCTTCAGAAGGCGTTTTCTTTCGGTTCCACTTCTTGCCCATCAAACCTACTCTCAAATTTTACACCACAATGGGACTGACTACTGCAGTACACGAATCTCTGGAGAGAACGGTACCACTATCCTAAACACCGGTACGATATTATACATACATGGGCCGGGGGGGTAAAGGGGTCATACCCCCCTCACCCCCCGCCCGGAGGGAGGAAACTTTCGCTTATTTGATGCAAAATAAGGCGTTTTTTGGCCTTTTTTCGGGGACCCCCCCCCCCCCCCCCCCCCGAGGTCTCCAACCCCCCTACCCCCCTCCGGATTTTTCCGGCCCATGCATGATATTATAGTGCGAACAATACCTGAAAACCCAATACCCAATCGCAGTTCGCACTCTAATAATGGGTGTCCCTGAAGAGTAACAGATTAGTTCCAGTAAGGGTACTTACTTAGTTTTGGTCTTCTTCTTCTCCTCTTTCAGTCGTTCCTCGAGCAATTCGTCCACGTCCAATTCCATGGCGTCGTCACGGTTCCCAGCCAATCCGTAGGTGGGGATGTCCCCCAGTCCTCTGCAGTACTCCGAAGTGGCGTCCAACACAATCGACCCCGACGGGCCCGCCTCCGCCGCCTCCTCCGCACCCTCTTCTTGCGGCTCTGTCTTTACAATCGGAAGCTCCTCCACCATCTGCACCACCTGAACAACCTACACATCATTACAATACAGCTTACACCTACCACAGTCACGCACGCACTAACAAATCTGTGCTACTGCTACCATCGGCCACCTATTGGGTAACGGCATCAGGGGTCACAGTTGTTAAAAAAATTTTTTGAAGGCAAAAATTTTTCCTTTTTTAATAAATTTGAAGTTTTTTTGAAAATCCTCTTAAGGGGTCCAGCGTGCTAGTACAGGTGCCTACAACAAATTTTCGACTTTTGCCCCTCAAGTCAGTTGAGAAACCTGTTCGAAAACGCCAATACAGGTCTAAACACAACCTATAACTGCAAAATTTCACCGAAAATTGTCTTTAGAGGCGCTTCTAGGTGAATCCTAAAGGAAGCATTTCTTAAGCAGTCGCTGTTAGGCTCAATGCAAAAGAAGTATTATGCAGGTTGCTGGTTAAAATGTTGGCTGCTTCCAAAGAATTTACAAAAATTGCATTTATGTACGTGAATTTTTCCACTTTTGCCTTAATTTGCAAAAAAAAATTTTTTTGAGCTTTCAAAAAAGCTTTTTTAAATAGATTTTTTTTAAATTTTTGAGCTTAGCAACTGTGGTGCTGAGGGCTGATGAAACATTACTGGTGAAGCAGATATACCGAGCGAGTGTGTAACCAGTAAAGCCTCCAATTTAGCCCTCAGCAGTGGTAGGAATCCGTTTCATTAGTGCATCGGAATATAATGAAAATCCCTCTTGTTCATTGCCAAAATCACTGTTTTGAATTTGAAAGCGAATATCTCAGGAAGTAAGCAGAGTACATTAAAAACAATTTCAGCAACATTTTAAGAATTAATTTATCTTTCATGTAAAAAAGTTTGCATTCAAATCGGTTGAGATATGCAGGTGCTAAAGCGAAAGATCTGCGGGGTTGTTCTGTACATAGATGTGCGAGGGTTAAGGAAGGCAGAGAGAAGTGCAACCTTGTGAGCTCCGAAGTCTTTGGAGCCGTTGTCCTGTTGAGTCTTCAGTTTCCTGGCTCGATCCAGCACCGACTGCAACTCTTCCTCTGCATCGTCCTCCACCACCATCCTGCTTAGCTCCTCCTCCTCCTCCAGATCAGGCAACAGCTCCTCTAAACAGCTACGTCATACATGTACCAGGCGCTACTAAATAAACACTACTGCAGGCCAGACATGGGCTAGCATTTCGGCTGATGGGGGGGGGGGGGTAGAATTTTCAATTCCTGAGGGGGGGGGCTGATGGGGGGTAGGAGCGCCTGATGGGGGGGGGGCGGAAGGGGTGGTAAGCCAAAAAGTCCGATTTTTGGCGAAAATCAGGGTTTTTTGGCATATTTTTCATTAAAATAAGTTAAAATTAGCTATTCTGAGCTCATTTACGCCTATTCCAGGCATATTTTCCGCATAATTTTCTATACAAAATTCTTCCCAACAATTCCTGATGGGGGGTAGCGGCCGGCTGATGGGGGTAGATCAGAGCCTGATGGGGGGCCAACCCCCCTCAGCCCCCCCCTTTGCCCACGTCTGCTGCAGGCGCGATCTGTCAGGCATTTTCAGTACGAACATAACTACAGTACAAATAAAAAATGTTCCATAGATAGAATTTGCAGCAAAAATTAACAACACAACAAGTTACTGCAAGTTTGGTGCGAAGATTCCAACAACAACATTCTGCCTAGCACGCGTCTGAGCGAGGTAGCCCCCCCGGAGAAACTCTCATTTCAGTGAAAACTGACAAAAGCGTGATCAATGGATATTTCGGGATCGATTATTTTTGAAATAACAAAAATCGCCATAAAATTTTATTACAGATTCTGAAAGATCATGATGTGAGCTTTCGAACGCTGCATAACAATAGTCTGAGCGAGGTAGCCCCCCGGAGAAACATTTATTTTTGTTTGGTGTTTTCGAGTTTTACTATGGAAAATGGCCGGATCGAAGAGAAACATGGATGGCCATTGCTGGCTACCCAGAGGGAGTTGGGCGGAACTGTTTTAGGATTTTAGTTTGGGGTAATTGGGATGTCCAACGCACACCATGCCGGCCGATTCCGCCGACACCCCCACTTTACATGTCAGCCCGGTCTCAGTTCGGTTGGCAATGACAATTAAGAGCCGGTCTCTGGGCCGATCGACCCTTGGTATTGAGAGTTGAAATTTTGACTTTCACCGATTCCGCCCAAATTTGGTGTGGTAGTAGCATCTGATGAGTTATACTGGACCTGCAAAGATTAGTTCGATTCAACGCTCCAGAGTGGAATAATGCGGTCCGCAAATTTTCGCTCCTTAACTATGGGACGAAAAATTTGGAGCTTATTTTCTCGGGAATTAGTTCGAGTTGTGAACTGATATATGGGGATTTTACTAGTTGCTTGTATGTCTCTGAAACACACTACTTACATCTACAAATTTCGGAAAAAAATTATTTTCGACCCCCTTTGACCCCATAAAACCCCCCAAAATACCCCCCCTGCCTGCGCTTTTTTATTTCAGAACTTTGTAGCGCTGTTATTTCTGCATTTATTGGTGTAACCAAATTGGGCATTTGGGCTGCGGAACAACGTCATTTTTGGCCTCAAAGAAATTTTATCCAGTCAGAAAACTGTACAAGTTCACCCAAAAAAAACCGGAATTTACTTCCAGCCTTTGATTGAGAGGTCGGATCTTTTAGGTTTCGGTCTCATTTGAAAGAGCGCGCCCTGGGCGATCGAACAGTTGGTCGCCAGCCAAAAACAAACCACACAGTCCCGTACTGAAAGAGTCTATATTGAGCACGTTCAGCACATAGCGCTTTTCTTCTCTTTTTGAGTTTTTAAGAGGCAGTTCGCGAGAGAATCGACCACATATGTATGTATGTATGTATGTATGTATGTATTACGCAATTTTTCCATTCATTAGAAACTGAAAGGTCACAGACCAACACAGACAAAAGAGCAAACCCAAGAAGGTCTATAAGGTCTAAAAGATCAGTCAAGCAGATCATCCATCTCTGTTCCGGCACAGTTCATCCTCAACGGTTTTGAAGTTCTCATCGTTTATGTATTCATTGCGCTGTACAAAAATGTAGTCATCAGTATCTTGGGGCTGTTCAACATAAAGTTCATCTTCATCCTCATGGACACAATGGCCAACTAAACTATGATGGACTAGCAAATCATTGAACAAATACTGGGTTGCTACTACTTTCAGTTCGCTGTCGCTTTTGTGCAGGGCCTTTTGGCCTGGTTCCCCTGCCACCATTGCGAGCTTTTCAGGAAAAGAATGACATAATTTGCAAGTCTGTGAGGTACCGATCCGATCCACTCCGATTTGTGGGGGCCTTATGGCCTACGATCAGACTCAAGGTCCATTTCGCTGTTTCGTCATCTCGGACGTTGCCCTTCTTTCACTGCCAGCCACTCCCATGCTGCTGGGCGCCAGTCACCATGAGGGCGGCCGGCGTGTCGATGCCATATTCTGACAGTTCCCGGCGGCCGCCGGTGCCCCATATGCCAGAGGGCTCCCAGCATTGTTGGTTTCTCAGACAGCTTCTGACATCATAGATCTTCTTCCCAACGCGGCATGCTTTGTGGAGTGGCTTCGGTGCAACGGCAGATCCAGTTGGTTCCCATTTTACCTACTGGCTGTAACCAGGGTGGCCTGGGTGGAGCTTTATGCCAACGACCAACTCTTTGCAGCAAGAAACTTGCCGCGCCGAGAGGATGAGCGCACGACGTCGCGCACAGTGGCTATGCGGCCTAAACCACTACACCAACTGTGCCGGCGCTCTGTGAGGTACTCATCTGGCTGGAAACCAAGTGCGGAGCTATCTGAAACATAAACACGATTACTAATTATAAACCATCTACTGTCTATAGTGGCAGGCTAGATTCATCTGCTATAGTTGCATGTACTTACCAGTATAATCCAGAACATAAGGCACTTCTTTTGCCAATGTCCCAGAATTATGCTTCATTCATTGTGCACGACCTTCATAAAACTTTTCATCTAACCAGGACATTTGGTTCCAGTTGAACCTAATGTCCTAATGTTCAGTGCAGACTCACACAGAGCCCAGCCAGATTTGTAATACATACATACATACATACATACATACATACATACATACATACATACATACATACATACATACGTGGTCGATTCTCTCGCGAACTGGCTCTTAAAAACTCAAAAAGAGAAGAAAAGCGCTAGGTGCTGAACGTGCTCAATATAGACTCTTTCAGCACCGGACTGTGTGGTTTGTTTTTGGCTGGCGACCAACTGTTCGATCGGCCAGAGCGCGCTCTTTCAAATGAGACCGAAACCTAAAAGATCCGACTTCTCAAGCAAAGGCTGGATGTAAATTCCGGTTTTTTTCGGTCAACCTGTACAGTTTTCTGACTGGATAAAATTTCTTTGAGGCCAAAAATGACATTGTTCCGCAGCCCAAATGCCCAATTTGGCTACACCAATAAATGCAGAAATAATAGCGCTACAAAGTTCTGAAATAAAAAAGCGCAGGCAGGGGGGGGGTATTTTGGGGGGTTTTACGGGGTCAAAGGGGGTCGAAAAAAATTTTTTTCCGAAATTTGTAGATAGATGTAAGTAGTGTGTTTCAGAGACATACAAGCAACTAGTAAAATCCCCAAATATCAGTTCACAACTCGCACTAATTCCCGAGAAAATAAGCTCCAAATTTTTCGTCCCATAGTTAAGGAGCGAAAATTTGCGGACCGCATTATTCCACTCTGGAGCGTTGAATCGAACTAATCTTTGCAGGTCCAGTATAACTCATCAGATGCTACTACCACACCAAATTTGGGCGGAATCGGTGAAAGTCAAAATTTCAACTCTCAATAGGGCATGGGAGACAGGGTCGACGCTGTCAGAGACCGGCTCTTAAAGAACTGACCGAGAATGGACCGTTCGAAATAAGATTGTGGACACTTTCCTATCCATGCTATATGATTATTATTATTATTTTTATTATTATTATTATTATTATTATTATTATTATTATTATTATTATTATTATTATTATTATTATTATTATTATTACCCATATCATCGTCCGATTCCAATTTAACCGGGGCGCTCTTTGACGTCGAAGAGTCTTTAGTTTTCTCTTCGTAGTCGGCCTTCTTTCGGCCCTTGCCACGAGATCTACACCAATCATTGGCTACAGTAAACACTGACTGTCTGAGTCTCACCTGGAGCCGTAATCTTTGTCCTCTGCCAGAGCCGAGACCGGAGTGACTAGATCGTCGGCCTTCAACGCTTCTCTTTTCCTCATCTTTTTCACTTTCACTTTCTTCTTTGGCTTTTTGAACGACGCCATCTCTTCCGGTGTGTAATACTCACTCGCTACCTACATCAGCAAATAGAGCATGTACACCAGTCAGACGCTTAACGCCATAAATGGCAACTGTATCATTGGTAGGGGTATCAGTCACTATCACACAGTTATGGTTACCGATCATACATAGGCCGGAAAAATGGATTGGGGTAGTCAAAATCGGAAAATTTGGGACCGGTACCTACCAAATCATACATGGGCCGGGGGGTATACCCCTCCCCCTCGGCCGGCCATACCCCCCTACCCCACCCCCCTCCCCCACCCATCCGGAGGGAGGAAATTTTCGCTTATTTAAGGCAAAATAGGCGTTTTTTGGCCTTTTTTCGGGGGACCCCCCCCCCCGAGGTCTCCAACCCCCCTCCGGATTTTTCCGGCCCATTTATGTACCAAATACGGCACAATTACCCTAACTACCGGCCGTTCGGGGTTAGTACTACTAATTGTGGTGTACACGTGCATTGTAATAAGCTTTTTTAAACTACCGTTCTACATACATGAAATAGAAAAATCGGCTAAGAAAGAGCAGACCAAGTTGCAATTTTTAAAAGAAACGCACCTGGAAAGGTCCCAGCTCCAAGCTCTGCTTGCTCTCGTTGCGTAGTTTGGCTTTGATCTGCGCCAGTAATCGCTGTTTGTCTATGTCTGCCCCGCCCTCTTCGTCTGCATACAAACTAGTTCAGTGATGCTGGTTTCTGCCCAGTTCCGACTTTTCCTTCTCTATTAGAACTGTTAAGCCTAAGCCTCAGCCTCAACCTAAGCATAAACCCTAAGTGTTAAACTTAAGCCTAAGCCTAAGTCTGAACCTAAGATAAACCTGAACCTTAAGCCTTGAACCTAAGCCTAATGCTGAACATAAGTCTAAACCTTAAGCCTTAAGCATTTGTTACATAAGTTGCTGTTGTGTGTTGTACCAGCCTGTATAAAAGATAGTGAAAGTCGGAACCGGGACTGTCTAAGCAAAAATAACTGACCGAGTTTAAAGGAGTCCAATTTCTCGCCCTCCAATTCTTCATCGTACTTGCCCAACAACACCTTCTGCTTGAACTGAAACAAACTAAGGCTAGATGGACATTAGTAGTTTGCCAGCTCACAACACACGTAACAGAATAGGCGCAGGTAGAGGGAGGAGAGGGGTGGGCTAGGCTTGTTTACTTGCCAGATTGGGGTCCTAAATTTCAGAAATACCCAAAACGTCTGGGAATGCAATTTTAGTAGGTTTTATTTAAGAGCCGGTTTACATAAGGGTCGACTCTTCCCGGACAAATCTCAACTTCTTGTCTCCGATTTGGCTAAAATTTTGTATTTTGGTATAATTTAACCTAAAAAGCCATTTTATCACCTTCCCGGCCATTTTAGAGAGGGTCACTTTTTCGACCCTCTCACAGATTTCGAGTCATAACTCGGGACCAAATGACCATAGGAACTTGCGAATTGCATTTAGAATCAGAAAAATATTTTCTTTCAAATGATACCCTACTCGACTGCATTAGATGAAAAAAAATTTTTTCGAACCCCTTCTGGGACCGATTTGACCCCCACACAGTCATGTTCCCAACTGTTTTATTTCATGGAAATATAGCGCTATGTTTTTGCTTTCGATTAAAGAAAAAAAATCGAGAAAAAAAAGGGGGAGAATTTGAGTTTTTGGGCCTTGAAAGTTAAAAATCAAAATAATTTTCCTTGTGATGGGTTGCACACTGTAAACAACAGAACTTGGTCAGTTTTGAATCGATTTCGGAGACCTTTGGCACACGTATTGTAATGTTCATCTTGCACATAGCGCACAAACCTGGTCCTCGTTGCCGCTGTTTAACACGAGTTTTATGCATATTTTTACCGGCAGCCAAGGCTGCCGGTATAAGATTAGCTTTCGCTTAAGCGTGTGGGATGCAATTGTATCTTAAAGCGTGTGCACTCGGCGCCGTTCAGCTCGCTCGTTGTAAAGCTGCTAGCCTTTAGACACTCCTTCCCTTCAGGAAGGAGAGTTTACTACAGGGTGTCTCAAAAAAAATGATCACATTTCTTTTTAGTGCCATTTCCGCAAATTTTGACCAAATAGGCTGAAATTTTGGACGTTAGGTGCCAAAATTCGGGGAATTTTGTGTGTTAAAGTTTGGTGCACCACTAGGTTTGACTCATTCCCGAGAAATTTTAAAAAAAGTGAAATTTGGTAATTTCAATAGGGAAAGCCGGTCACCGAAAAATGGAAACATTTCTTTTGACTGTATCCTTCGTAATTTCTCTTGGAATTGGATGAAATTTGGAGTGTAAACGCAGAAATCCAGGGTAATTCGTGTGTAAAAAGTTGACGCATGAACTCCAACGCTATCGTTAGAGTTTAGGCGATAATGTAATGTGACATTTTTCGGTGACCGGCTTTTACTATTGAATTTACCAAATTTCACTTTTTTCGAAATTTCTCGGGAATGAGTCAAGCCTAGTGCACCAAACTTTAACACATAAAATTCCCCGAATTTTGGCACCTATGGTGCAAATTTCAGCCTATTTGGTCAAAATTTGCGGAAATGGCAGTAAAAAGAAATGTGATCATTTCTTCGGTGACCGGCTTTCACTATTGAAATTACCAAATTTCACTTTTTTGAATTTTCTCGTGAATGAGTCAAGCCGAGTGCACCAAACTTAAACACATAAAATTTCCCGAATTTTGGCACCTATGGTCCAAATGTCAGGCTATTTGGTCAAAGTTTGCGGAAATGGCAGTAAAAAGAAATGTGATCATTTTTTTGAGACACCCTGTAGAACGGTTCGTTCTCAGTCATTTCTCTATGAACTTGGCTCAGATTTTCAGGATTTATTAACAAAATAACTGGGTACATATTGCGAAAGTTTGGCCCGAAAATTCCAAGTCCTGCTGGTTCCGTGGCTCGAAAACTGACAACAATTTTTACTGTGAATTGCAACTGAAACCTGTTTTTTGAGCTCCTGCCTGGGGTGAATCCTAATCTGCGCTACGTTTCCTTTGAACACTAATTTGCGCAACGTCAAAAAATGAGCTTTTTTTCTAATTGCGATGAAAATTAGATGACTGCAGAATTCGATTCTTGAGTCCTTGGCGACTCCAATGATGCTTTCCTGATGTGTCTAGGCCAAACCGATGTGGAGATATGGCCAGTCAAATTATGAAAAAATCGTGAAAAATGGCATTTTTTTACCGAATTACGGTATCAGGGTGAGGTTTTCAGGGTCGGGAAGTGTCAGAATCGATTCCGGCGGTCAAGAATACCCCATTCAGGAAGTTTCACCCAAATCTGTCAGTCTGCCTATGTTTCCCCCTCTATTTTGTGAAATTTTCAGAAAAACGCCGTTTTTCACAATTTTTCGATGCTTTGACCAGCCATATCTCCAGATCGGTTTGGACTAGACACGTCATGAAAGCATCAATGGAGTCGCCAAGGACTCAAGAATCGAATTCTATAGTCACCTAATTTTCATCGCAATTAGGAAAAAAGCTCATTTTTTGACGTTGCGCAAATTAGTGTTCAGAGCAAACATAGCGCAGATTAGGATTTACCTCAGGCCGGAGCTCGACGTTGTCTACAATTTTGGTTATAAGGCTCAATTCGCCCCAAGGTCTACAAAAAGTTATTCGCAAAAAACCGCCAGGTTGCATATTTTTTGAACCGACTAGCTTGCATATGTACATACGTCAATAGTTGAGTCGATATGACGAGTTTTACAGTCACCATCCCACAGCAGCTAGGATCAATAATGTTTATTTTAGTCTGTTCACATGCACACTTACGCAAATCTTACATGGCATTGCTTAAGGAGAAAACAAATAATGAGAGTAACAGAGTCTAAGCAGTCTCTGTAAATATTCGTTATAGTGCACAATGCTAATTGATGCTTACTTCTTGTAAGTACCAAGTAAGCAGAGTGTTCATTCAATGCAAAAGTTTCAAACCATCCTTCACTTAGGCATTGCTTGGGTTGGGCCCGCCCGATTTCCAGCTCTAATTCTTTTCAAAAAGACAATTTGGACGCCCATCATGGGAAACATCAAATGAAACCGAGAAATTGTTTGTGAAACTGAAAATAATAAACAAAATAAGCATAAAACTCATGTTAAACAGCGGCAACCAGGACCAGGTTTGTGCGCTATGTGCAAGATGAACAATACAATACGTGGGCCAAAGATCTCCGAAATCGATTCAAAACTGACCAAGTTGTATTGTTTACAGTGTGCAACCATCATAAGGAAAATTTTTTTGATTTTTAACTTTCAAGGCCCAAAAACTCAAATTCTCCCCCCCCTTTTTTTCTCGATTTTTTTTCTTTAATCGAAAGCAAAAACATAGCGCTATATTTCCGTAAAATAAAACAGTTGGGAACATGCCTGTGTAGGGGTCAAATCGGTCCTGGAAGGGGTTCGAAAAAAATTTTTTTCCTGCAATGCAGTCGAGTAGGGTATCGTTTGAAAGAGAATAACTTTCTGATTCTAAATATGTAATTTGCAAGTTCCTATGGTCATTTTGTCCCGAGTTATGACTCGAAACCTGTGAGAGAGTCGAAAAAGTGACCCTCTCAAAAATGGCCGGGAAGGTGATAAAATGGCTTTTTAGGTCAAATTAAACCAAAATACAAAATTTTAGCCAAATCGGAGACATAAAGTTGAGATTTGTCCGGAGGTTAAGGAGCAAAAGTCGATTCCTAGAGAAACCGGCTCTTAAGAATGGCCAAATTGCGTTGAAGAGCTAAAAACAAGCATAAAATGACAAAACCGGTCCTAAAAACATGTCTACAAATAACAGCACAGAAAGGAAATGGCAATAGAAAAGGTATTTTAAGCAAAAAAATAGTGATTTCTGAGGTCGTTGTTTAGGCACTTGGTTTTTAAGTCTGGTCGGGGGTTGTGAACCGTCTGATTCAAGGGTTAGCCACAGAAAAGAAGGTAAATAACAGAAAAACAAAGAGAAAGTAACTGTGCTCCAGCGTAACAGTACATAAATGAATGAGCGTAAGAAGAAACTCCTCAGAAAAGTCCAGAATCAATCTCCATTTTGATTAGAAAGTCAGAGTGGAGCGATTCAAACCTTCATCATCGGGTTTAAAAGGATCAGTCATTAAAACCATTACTAGGCAACGAAACCACACGACCAAAGCCCAAAAAAGACAGTAAATAAAAGAGTTTACATTTCCGAACTCGTCCACCTCTTCCTCGTAAGGAGTGTAACCGGGCTTTTTCCTGCGCAGCTCTGCATTTTTCTTCCATTTCGTTTCGTCTATTTTCGTCGGATTGATCAGAACTTCGTCTTCCGTCTCGTCCAGCACGTCTTCAACAAAAATTCGGGCGTGAAATTATTCAATTTTTCGAAAAATTTTAGGCGGAAAAAGTGTTGATTGTCAGACCGATTTAGAAAAGACGTCAAAGTAAAATTTCTGATTTTTTTAAAGGGCTGCCAAAAAATTTGCTAAGGACCAGTTATTACTTTAGCCTGACAGAGTGAAAATCATCTCACCCTTATCTCTGAGCACAAGCACAGTGTCTTCTCCTTCCATAAACTCGTCTTGCGAATGTCCAACCGTTAAGCCAGCTGCTCCTTTCGCTTCCCTCTGCAACTCAACAATCGCTTGTGAAGCCGCAAAAATCTTATCAACAGGAACAGGGTGTCCCACGCATGATTGTTTGCGGGGCTTGACTATATGCATATGAATATGACTCGCTCAGACTTTTTAAAACCTCAGACGCTCAGATTATTAAAACCTTTATAATATCAGAGTTTTAACTGTGTTTTACAACAGGATTTCGATTTAACTATGTAATTGTACCTATTTATTTCTGTATTCGTGTACGTGTATCTACGTAGTCTTAGGGATACATTGAAAAACAATCAGTATTGGTTTATATGTGTCCTGTCAGGTTTTACCGATAAAAGCAGTTCAGTTCAAATATGAATGCATATGAAATGGCACCTTAAAAGTTTTCTTCTGCCTCTTCACCACCTCTTCCTCTATCAATCCGGCAACTCCAAATTCTTCATCTAACTCTTCCAGAACTTTGGCCTAGAGCAATTACGTGAAACAAAAAACCACTAGACCTTTCCAAACCGGTCTCTTACCCTCTTAGCCGCCAAAGACTTTTCCAGCTCGGCGCGTCTCATCTTTTCCACCCAGCTGGCAGCCGATTCTTCCTTATTCTCCGACTCTCCGAGTGTCTTTTGACTGGCCAACTTGGCCTGCACTTTCCGCTTTTCCTTGGCCGTCTGAATCTTCTCTCGCAACTTTTCTTCTTTCTTCTTTTCACCCCAATTCTCCGGCACTCTGTGCACAAACTCCCTGCCCTCTTCAGTGACGATTTTCTCTCTGGGATCGCCGCTGTCTGACTCCCTGACCTTTGCCGTTTTGTCATCTTCCTCCAGCGGCGGCAGACCCAGCTTCTCGCGCAGCTTGTTCGAGTCCTCGATTGACAGGCTCAGATCGGCGCCACCTCCGCCGCCGCCCTCGCCGTCTGATTGGTCGGCGCTGTCCTGGTGGGCGGGGCTTCGAGCTCGCTTGTCCTTTCGGTCGTCTTCCGTGTCCACTTCCTTCTTGCGCTTCCGCTCGTTTCGGCTGTCCTCGTCGTGGTGTTTACGCTTCGAACTGCGAGACGCCTTGTTGTCGCGACCGGCTGCAGCCGGCGAACGGGAACGACTTCGGCGTCGACGAGAGGTGGAAACCATTCTTGAATGAAAGACTATTACCAGTTAGAAGAGTTGGGTTCGAAAATTTCGTTGTTTCTTCGTTTCATTCAATTCGTTTTCTCTTTTTCGTTGATAATTTGGTTTAATCGAGAAAAGTTGCAAAAATAAATGTGTTTTGTAGAATATGGAAAAGACGCTCGGAAAATTGGCAAACTACCTGACTGGACATGCACGACTAAAAAAAGTACCTAAAACTGCTCTGAAACTGTTAAAATGCCGGCGTTTTTTGCAATGATGGAGTCCGTCAGCCGGCCGTGGAAACCGACTGTCAAAGCAGAAGTCAAGACTCCACCCACTCTCTGTGTATGGACTTGTTCTGGCAGAAAAATGCTCTGGGCTGTAATGCTGCTGTGCTAGTGAGAGGGAGCAGACTTGGCTGGAGGTTGTTTCAAACAAGTTATGTAATTCTAAAAGCGTTTATTCGATACTGCTCAACTTCTAACTCTTCAGAAAAGCATAACTCACAACAACACCACAAATGTAGGTTGCACACTATCAAGTCAACTAATCTCCTTTTCGACGGGGTCTGCAGTGTTTAGCGCCGTACGGTTGCTTGCTGTACACCGGCAAGCACTCTAATGGAGACTTACAGGAGCATTGGTAGAAAGATCCACTGCATGCAACGTTTCTCCCTCTGCATTCTCAAAATAGCCATATCATATGCAACTGTATGTTTAATATACAATGCCATGCCATTGGCCACAGCAAAGTAACCAACACAATTTCGCTTAATTTCGAATGAATACGTTTAAGCGTCCACTGTTTCAGACCAGAGAACTTACGTTTCAAGCGAGCTTCGCCGGGACCAGCTATCAGTATGCCAATAAGACACAGTAAAAAAGTATGGTTGTACATCTGTCACCTTTGTTGACTTCAGTTAAACGTTCGCTGATTCGATTTACCAGCAGTCTCTACTCTATGAGCTTTAGCGATAGCAGCCCTGCTCGAGAGCGGTGGGAAAAATTGGCCAAAAGCTGAATAAAAATAACGTGCGCTATGGGAAAAGTTTGCGATAAAAACTGAATGCGTAACTAGTAGCAAATTTAATTTTGAACAAAAATCGGTAAAGAAGGTAAATTACTGAGTTTCCGTGGGGGTGGCAGATCTACGTACTGTATGTGACTAGACAGCTTAAAAACACTTGCAACATAAACTAAATTATTAGTTGCCTAGACTACATACCTACATATAATATAAGCACCTACCTGTATAAGTAAATAAAACACACTATACAAACTGGGTCCGGTTTACTGACATTAAGTGGGCAAAAAATTTACGATGTAGCAATAACCTATTCATTACACGACATTGGTCGTCTGAACCAGTTGGCCACCGAGAAAAAGATCCGGTTATAAAATTAACTGAAGTCACCGGTAAATCACCAATGTCAACTGCATTAGACATCTCAACTCATAGGCGGCCCTCAACTCTATCCGTATCTGCGAGAATGGGCCTCCAAAACGATACTCTTTTTTGCAAACTTCTGCATTGGAAAGAATTTCAGATGTTCCAAACTGAAGTTGTTCATTCTGCAGGGTAGGGTCCGTAAAAAAACAACCCCACAGTTTTTTCGCTGTAGCAACCGCAAATCTCAACCGATTTGAATGCATCCTTTTTTTACATGAAAGATAAATAAATTCTTAAAAGATTGCTGACATTTTTGTTAATGTACATAATCTGCTTACTTCCTCAGATATTCGCTCTCAAAATGAAAACAGTAATTTTAGCAATGAACAAGAGGGATTTTTATTATTCCGTTGCACTTCATAATCAAACGGATTCCTACTACTGAGGGCTATTGGAACTCCTTACCAAATGAAACAGTTAATTTGCGCTCTGCACGCGCCTTTCGCAACGCTCTCTGTAATACCGATTTTAGTAGATTTTATCGGGGTAGGGTGTTAGTGGCCGTTTAGCGGCCCATCCCCATCCCGATCTGTTTGGTCTCAGTCTTGGGCATGCATTTTTGTTCTGTTTATTTTGAATTAAAATTACTTTACTTTACTACATTGACCATTTACTGCTGACACACACGCCCGGTTACTTCACCAGCAAAGTTTCATTTAGTAGGAATCTGTTTTATAGTGAAGTGCAATGGAACCGCTCTTGTTCAGTGCCAAAATCTGTTTTGACTTTGAGGGCAAATATCTCAAGAACTAAGCAGAGTAGAGTACCTTAATAAAAATTTTATCAATCTTTCAAGAAGTTATCAATGCTACAGTAACAAGTCTGCAGGGTTGGTTTTTTGGCGGACCCTGTAGCACAGCCATATTTGTGCTTTTTGGTGCACTGCAGATTTTGAGTCGGTGTCCGCACAATTTAGAGGGAAAACAGTTTAGTTCGGTTATTTTCTGTTACGCGTGCAGTGAATCGAGAAGCTACGACCACGACTGGCCGATGGCCAAATTCGATTAAATGCCGGCATGCGCCTCCCGCAAAGATTGGTGTGATTGGACCCGGCGGTGGGCGGGTTTCCGTTTTATTGACGTCTGCTGCAGTTTCTAGTCGCCAGATCCCTGAGAAACTTTTAGAAAATACTGTATAAATAAACATCCAAGTCGAAAATTCCCATACCCAAAAGCGACGAAAATCAACCCAAAATCGAGAATACAGAGTATTTTTATATGATTTTTCGCTAGAATATGCAAAAATTACCGGAAAGTAGTTAGGTCGTTTAGAAATGTATCATACAGGGCGCACCCGACGGCAAAATGCGGGAAAATCGAGCAATACCGCCTAATTTTCGAATTTTTTCGGATGGGCTGTCAGTTCCGCTGTGCCCTCGTACCAGCTAGTGGTGTCAAGGGTGCTGAAGAGTTGTGCTGTATCGCTTCTCGGCCTCAGGCTAAGATCAAAGTGTAGGCGAGTGATTTTAGTTATATTGAATTTAATTAAATATTTACTAAACGTCTCTATTTTCAGTATCTGTTCTTATCAGCTTAATCTCTGATACGTGTTCTATTGAACACTATGAGATTGCTGATTTTTGGAACCTGGTCCAGTCAGGAGGCTTGCTTCCCCTGGACCGCGGGTTGTCCCGGGATTGCAGTGCCGCCGGGCTCGGCCCATTCCCTGCGGGGAATAATTCTACTCTCACACTTCCTTCTCCTGTTCCCGTTAGGTTTTTACTGTGTAGGGTATTAGATTATATTTACGGAAATTCAACACATAACAACTGATAATCATAAAGAAACGCTCACAAGTCTCACTTCTATAATGACGCATTATGCATGCAAGATGTCGTAAACACTCAAAAGACCTATGTACTGAAAGAATTGTGTATATAACCCGTCCGTCTAGTCTGTATAATCATTGTTTTGTTAGTGTAATTACAATAAACTCCTTCATTTTGGTGCCTCCATAGACCCGGGATTACGTAACTCACAAACATTTGAAAAAGTATACATGCACATGCACGGCACACCAAGCCACACTAACTCAGAATAGAGAAAGGAAATAGGTATAGGTTTGGTTTCGGCTCGTTTAGGTGTTTTGTTTTCACCCTGTGATATTACTAAATGTGTTTGGTCTACCGTCGACCAGACATAGACAAAGCCGGAGGTGATGGCCAGAACCACCAAACTCTTCTCACCTATTCTATTACATCCCGATTCAAGCCCACTCTACCACTCAAGAGTTTTTGGGATGAATTTTGTATAGACAATATGCTATGTAAATACTGCTTTGATCATATGTACGTAAGAAAGTGAGCTCGAAATAGCTTATTTTTTAACTTATTTTATCACATCAATTTATGAACATCAATCGAACAACTTTGATTTTAGTCGGCATTACCTACCATTATGCACTGAGGTTTGGCATACAGTTAGACCTATTTCCTCAGAGAATTTCAATTTGTAGTCTTAGTTTGTGGTTAAAAATTTTCGCGAAAATAATTTGTAGTCTTAGTTTGTAGTTGTCAAATTCAGGTTCAAAAAACATGTAGTCTTAGTTTGTAGTCAATTTGTAGTCAGGTTACCAAACGTCAGAAATTCGATTTTCTGCAAATTTTTGTCAATTGAACAATAAGTCATTGAAATACTTTTCAAAAATAATAACTGGAAGCCAGTTAACCGTTTTTTCTGTGAAAAAATCGCCTTTTCTAATAAATAGTTCTTGAAACAAACAGACGAAATTCAATGTTTAATATAATTCCAATGCTGTTCAGTGGTATTTTTCAAAATATAATGAGACATTTTTTTTAAAAACTAAGACAAGAAAAACTACGAACGAATGTGCAAAAGTCAATGATGTGGTCACCTTTCTTCGAAAATTTATACGGGTAAAAAAGCGGGAAAATTGGAAAAACGATCTTTCTAACACTTTACGTAAAAATAGCTTCGTTCTTGGTATTTGGTAAGCTTATCATAAGCTCTAGACAGCTCAAAGGCCGATTGGGGCCTCAATGTATATAAAATTACATTAAAAAATCGGAAAATTTCCAAGAAAAATGACTACAAATTGACTACAAATTCGCAAATTATGAAAAAGTAGTTTGTAGTCAATTTGTAGTCAGCCAAAATAATATGTAGTCTTAGTTAATTTGTAGTCTTGATGACGTCATAATCGCCGAAAATATGTAGTTTGTAGTTAGTAGTTTGTAGTACTACGAATTAGGTCTACATACAGTAGAGGAAGGTCTTATAATGTATAAATCGGTTTTTTTCAACTGACCGAGATTTTCCACGCATAGTGCTTGCCTATGATCTTTAGTGTTAGGCTTAGGCTAGCGTAACTCCGCAAAGTTAGTAATTATGCGACATATTTGAAAGCACCGTATTTTTCATTCATATGACGTGATGCGTACCTGAGCATCAGTATTTTCCCAGTACAGATTAGCCGACTGATTCGAGTCATTGTTGTAGGAGTAGCTGAACTACAACGGCCACAGAGGCGGTTCCTATTTATATGCAAATGCATAGAAATGCCTTAACGTTCTAATTAAGGCCGAACTACGTAAATTGCTAGGCTATAACGAACAGTACTTTTTTTCCACAAGTTTCAGACCCGTACTTCTGAATTAACGAAAAAAATAGAATTTCCGTAGACCACGCTGATTCTAAATTTTTAGCTCATATAAACCAGCCAGTCAAAATTTTAGCACCAAATTTGCACATAATCTATCCATTCAGTTACTGTGTTAATTAATTCTGAAAATTTTATCCAAATCGATGAAGAAATATCCCGGAACGAATTGTTTGAGTAATGCTCGTCAGTCAGCGCGTGCTCGTGCCCTGAGCGGCGGCGCGCTGGCTTTGCTCTCGCCAGCCTGTTTTGTTCTCTGTGATGGCTCTAAATGTAGGCTCAGCTAATGTCAATTCTCTTGTTGGCAAGCTTGAAGACGTTCGTGCAAGAATTGCTACTCACAACTATGATGTGTTTATGGTCCAAGAATCCAAATTGGGGCCAACTATCAGTAACAACGAGCTGAAAATTGATGGCTATTCCTTGTTAAAGTCCAAACGGCAAACGGTTTTCTCACTGTTATTTCAACGTACCGTTCTCCGTCAAACGGTGTGCACTCTGCCTCTGACTTTTGTGACTCTCTGACTGACTATATCGCTGCGCTTGGCGATAATTGCACTCGTGCTGTGATTTGTGGTGATTTCAATTTGGACCCTACTGTGCCAGCCGACCGTGCGTTTCTGGATGCTTTCGAGACTGTGTATAACTTTCGTCTGCTGGCTACTCCACCCACGCACGGGGCACGCACTATTGACCTCATGTTTGTTGGCCGCTGCCTAGCTGTTATCGATTGGGGCTTGCGAGACTCCATTGAAAACGTGCACCAGGTGACTTGGCTTTCTCTGCGCGCAGCCAAACCGCGGCGGAGAGGGAGGCGGCGGAGAGTGTTCCTGTGGTCGGACACAGATTGGCGCTCTCTAAATCGGTGGCTGGCCGAGGCCAACTTGATGGGAACTGTTCTCCATGCCCCTGACGTCGACTCTGCTTGGCTTGGACTGCACAGAACTTTCCTAGCAGCTATTGATTTGTTTGTTCCAACCAAACTCAAACGTCAGACAGCTGTCAAGATCGGTGTTACAGCAGAGGTCATCCAGCTAGTGAAGGAGCAAGAAGAAGCCAGAACCAGGTACAAGCAGTCTAACTCTCCTACGGACCTTGCCGAGTATAGGCGTAGGAGAAAACGTGCCAAATACGCTGCTAAGCGTGCTAAAGCTGAGCGCATTATCCACGCATTTTCGAATTGCCAGCCTGGCATTGGCGGTTTTTGGAAGAAATTGCGTGAAATTCGTTCTGGTGGTCCGGACGTGCTGCCACCACTCTCTGCTCCGGATGGCCACAGCTGTACTGAATCTGCAGCCAAAGCTAACCTGTTGGCTGACACATTCCAGGCCGTTTTTCGTCCGTCTGCAGAACTGCCAGTCTTTCCAGACCAACCCCTAACAAACGACCTGATGTGCAACGTTGTTTTTGTTGAGAGGCAACTGCAGCACCTCTCTTCTTCCAAAGCCACTGGCCCAGACGGAATTCCCGCCCTATTTCTGAAAGAAACAGTTCGTGTTGTCTCGCCAGCTGTGGCAGAGCTCTTTAACCGGTCACTGGCTGAGAGTTGTGTACCGTCTGAGTGGCGTGTAACGTCCCTAGCTCAGTTCCAGTGGCTGGCTCAGTTCCAGTGGCTGGTTATTAACTTACTATGTTTCATATTACGCGCCCAAGTCCACAGTAGCCCAAGCCATTCCAATTAGTGGCAGTACCGAGCGGATGTACGCTGTCATACGCTCATTGGCTGGATGCGGCCGTCAGATGCACTGTCAAGCCACGCCCCGCCGTTTCCGCTCGTTCGTTGTTGTTGGTGTTGTTGTGTGCGTTGCGGCGACGACCCACCAACCGGCTGTGATACAATGATTCTGTTTCCTTTGTGTCGCGTTATAGTTTTATTATAAAGTTTCTTTAATGCGTTCGTCGTGACTGACATAAGCTGGTAAGCAGCCCGATTATCGGTTCTCTTAAGTATTTATCGTTCTTAAGGTCCGTAAATAGCGTCTTTTGGCGCCGTGTCTTCTCTGTTCTAGCTATTTCCAGCACGTCCAGACTGCTGCCAGAACACTGAGTGGAACCGCAACTCAACAATTGGAGGTTCATGCACCGAGATATGGCGCGATCGAAGAAGGTGAAGGATAAAGATAAGGAGCGAAAAATGGTTCAAAGTTTGTCGTCCACTGACCAAGAGAGCGCCGAGGGCACTGGACAGGCTACCATTGAGCACCGTCGGTTGTCGTGTAGTGAGGAACCGAGGAGAGGACAATCCAACGCCCCGCTAGAAGAGAGCCGCGCGTTCGATGTGTCACTCGACATACCACTAGCGAAACACGCTGCGTCAATCGGAGACCTCTCAACTGACTCACAGCTTGCGGTCAATGACGACACCTCAAGTGAATCCATTGCTTCTTCAGTGCTTGGCAGTAGCAGACAGAGGTTAGACGAAGAAAGTTTCGGGTTAGTCAGTTCATACACGCGAACGGAGGAACATACACGCACACAGTGGAAAGGAAAACAACCGGAATTCACTGCAGCCCAGCGAGTAGCCGAAGAGGTGGAAGACATGGCAAGGAGGATCGAAGAAGAGTGGGAATTGGAAGAATTTAAGGAGTCCTTGCAAAGAGTGAAAAAGATGGGTAAAAAAATGGACGAAATTATGGAAATGTTTGGTAAGTTGCCCATGTACGTAGCTAATTTACTTGCAGAGCAACAGCAAAAAAAAGTTGACTTTGGGCCGACGTCGGATCCAAGACACGATGTTGGACCCGTAGCTTTGACGGACAGTGAAGAGGCGTTGGTCTCAAACGTTGCATTTTCGGAAGGGTTTTTGGAGGAGGAATCGTCTGAAACCGAAGCATCGCCTCCAACTAGACATCAGTCTTGTCGAAAGGAGGGTAACTTGACAGATTGTTTGAGTAGAAAAGAGCCTGAAAATCGAACCCGTTATGGTAGTGGCTCTAAACATTACACCACTCACAAAACATCTACACACATGCGAAACCAGTCAGTGCTGACGCTAAATGGTACCAATGTGCGCTATGTTGGACACGCTAAAACTGCGCCGTTACAGGAAGCTAAAGGCAGAACACAAAAGTCTCACGCCGCAGTTGCTGCTAGCGTAGAATTTGAGACTAATAAGCAAGCAGCTCGCAATTCCAATAATTATGATTCGCATTCGAAGGATGATTGGTCTCGGAATTTGGGCGCCGATAACTCAATTGGCGGAGCGTCTGCTGAAACAAAAGAAGTGCGATTGAGAAACGTGGTGTGCTCCCCTACTCAGGTAGTGGCTGCACAACCGTACGTATTGGATTCCAATGTGCAAGTGCTTTCTGGAATGTCTGCAGCCCCATTGGTGGACAAACCCAAACAGACCACGTTTGCGCTCACTGAAGACAAGAAACAGTTGGAAGAAGTTGGAGTGGTTAAGTACGTGGAAAACTATTCGGTCGATCATTCGCTACAGCTGAAGGACCATCCGCCTAACAAGGGGGCTACGTGTTGTTATGACGGAGACCACAATGCAGGGACGAAATTTGACCAGTTTGCTGAGAGCACAGTGCAACCTTGGTTGTACTGTACTGAAAAGCGTTTGATTGGCGTCGACTATTCGCCAACATTGAACACAACTGAGAAAAGTCAGATGTTGCCTCAAGATACTGTTAACGAGGTGCAGTGCAAATCACAAGTTTGTACTGTAGCGAAAGACGTGATCGATGCCACCTCAGCAACAACAGATGTCAAAGTCGTCTACATGCCAGAAAAAGTTCGGAAACCGGCTAAGGAGAAAACGGAAATGGATAAAGAGATGCGATGGGTGATGGATGAACACAGATGGCACAAATCGGAAGGTGAATTCAATGCTACACTGGGTGAACAAGTGCACCAACCTCAATGGCCGTCAGAAGTAAAAGTAGCCCAAAGGACGTCCATGAAAGGAAAGAAGTTGGTCAGTTCTATTTTGGTGCAGCACACCACCGATAAAGTCAAGTGCCATGGGTGTTCTCGACGATGCCACAGGACTGACGTGGGCATCGGAAAAGAAGAGATGCCAGAAGATGAAGAGGCCGATGATATGGACCTCAACTTCATCTTCTACCCCCCTAGACGCTTACCCAACCAATACCTGTACATAGTTGTAAATAGTCTAACATAACTAACCCTATGTGTGTTACTAACCCCTATGGAATGTTAACTAACAATGTATTACATGCATTACCTGTTTAGTTTATGGTCTGCGTGCATAAGTCTGTCGCATGACTATGTATTGTGCGAAATCTGCGCAATAGTATTTTTGTACCCCTTTAGGATTTCCCCTTCTCCCCCTTCTTCGTTATCTTTCTTATATATCCCCTTTTAGGATCCCCTTTCTCCTCCTTATTAGTTATCTGTCCTTTGTTATATCACGAAATTCAGTGTTTTTGCAGATGTTGTTTTTACTAGTTGATGTTTGTTATTCCATTTCCTTTAGCAATGCCGTCAGGTACAGATGTGCCCCTATATTGACGATCATTGATTAATAATGTCTAGGTTTTTACTGTTGAGCGTGTTGGTCAGATATGACCATGTTGATCGGTTTTTTTATGCTATGTATTTATTTGCCAAAGCAAAGAAGTGTCACAATTGAATCAGCAATGCAGAATACTAACGGCCAATGGACCATCAATTCAAGCTTGCAGTCTACTCTTCTCCTGCATAGAGTGTCGCGCCGGTGCAATGCGTTTGCAATGCATCGTGTGCCAGTTCCTGTACAAGCTTCAAGTTTGTCCAGCATACCATTACCACGAATTCACTCTTACAACGCCTCTCATCTCAATTGAAGAAGCTGAGCTTTGGAGTTGCTGAGAGTGGTGCAGTGTGTTTTAAAGCACATTGTACTTAATACCTCGATGCTTTCGCCAACTTCCTCTAAAGAGGCTTCAAGTTCTGTGGAAAGAAGAGGAGTAACAACTGATGAAGGAGCTGCCGCAAGATTGCCAATTCCTCCTACGCTATGGCCATAGCATCATAAAACGAACGTGCGTTCGAAAAGAACTCAAGAGGAATAGTGGACTTACGGTCAGCAAGGACAGTTCGAATCAGTTCTACCCAGAATTGAGCTACAGATTGCCACAGTCTTGATGGAGGTTCCTGAACCGAAACAACACCGCTACCATTACATCTTATAATCATCATGCAGTGTGCAGCGCCGGTGCATTTATGTACCGTGTGCTCATTCCTTCATACAAGTCAAGAGAGACAGCCACTGTTCACTTCGCTAAACTCCACGCGCTTGCCGAGGACGTCAAGCCAACAAGGGGGCTCTGTAACGTCCCTAGCTCAGTTCCAGTGGCTGGCTCAGTTCCAGTGGCTGGTTATTAACTTACTATGTTTCATATTACGCGCCCAAGTCCACAGTAGCCCAAGCCATTCCAATTAGTGGCAGTACCGAGCGGATGTACGCTGTCATACGCTCATTGGCTGGATGCGGCCGTCAGATGCACTGTCAAGCCACGCCCCGCCGTTTCCGCTCGTTCGTTGTTGTTGGTGTTGTTGTGTGCGTTGCGGCGACGACCCACCAACCGGCTGTGATACAATGATTCTGTTTCCTTTGTGTCGCGTTATAGTTTTATTATAAAGTTTCTTTAATGCGTTCGTCGTGACTGACATAAGCTGGTAAGCAGCCCGATTATCGGTTCTCTTAAGTATTTATCGTTCTTAAGGTCCGTAAATAGCGTCTTTTGGCGCCGTGTCTTCTCTGTTCTAGCTATTTCCAGCACGTCCAGACTGCTGCCAGAACACTGAGTGGAACCGCAACTCAACAGGCGGCTAGCTACAGTAGTACCTATACCCAAAATTCATCCACCACGGTGCCCTGCAGACTTTCGGCCAATCTCCTTACTGTCAATTCTGTCCAAAGTGTTGGAGCGCCATGTAACTCTGTTGCTGCAGCGATACCTGCCTCGGCTGTCCGACAGCCAGTACGGGTTTAGGCGCGCTCGATCAACGGTGGATTGCATTATTAATTTGGTGCACTCTGTGGCTACGGGGGTTGATCAATTCAAGAAAGTTGCAACAGTGTTCTTCGATTTGCGGCGTGCCTTCGATTCTTGCCCCCACGCCTTGCTGCTGACCAAGTTGCAACGTAGAGGTCTCCCAAATGTGCTGCTAAACTGGATTCGTTCGTACCTTGACCACAGACGGTTCAAAGTGAGAGTGGACGCCGAACTGTCTGAGGAACGCACAGCATCCTCAGGGGTGCCTCAGGGAGCGTCGATTAGTCCTCTACTTTTTGCTGTTTACATTGATGAACTGAGTTCCCTGTCCTTGTCTGAAAACAGTTCTCTCCTAATGTTTGCAGACGATCTTGCTCTAGTGAAGCCGGTACAGTCACTGGATGCCGAAAGAGAGCTGAATCAGGATGTCAGCAGAATTGTTGAGTGCATCCAAGGGCTAGAGCTTGAGCTAAACCCTCAGAAGTGCAGTGCCATGGTCTTTTCATTCCATCCGGCGGCCCAGACCCTCAACTTGCCCTTGTTAATCAATGGCGAGCAGGTAGCGTTAGTAGAGGAGGTGAAGTACCTGGGCATCAAAATAGATCGTCGGCTAACCTTTGTTCCTCATGCCCGATTTGCTGCCCAACGTGCCAAGCAAGTAATCGGAGCTCTCTTCAGACAGTTGAGAGGAGCGGCGCCGGCCTACGTACTAGAGCGGGTCTACCGTAGTTGTGTTTTGCCTCAGTTCTTGTACGCTGTAGAAAGTTGGTACCCAAAAAATAGGGCTGTACAGTGTAAGTTAGAACGTGTTCAGAAATTTTTCTTGTGTAGTTTTGTCAACAATTTTAGTCTTTCTTATCCAGACTTGCTTAGTTCAGCCGTGCAGAAATGTGGCCATCTTTTCTTGCCTATTTGGAAATTTGTTGTTATGCGACGCTTGGAGCTGTTTTATCGTTACTATCACCAACTTCGTTTTGCGCCAGCAGACTGGTTCGCTGCCCCTTCCACTCGTCGTAGCAGCCGAACCAACCACGAATGCCCTGTTGTTGTGGCGACCAGGACAGCCACCACAGCGGCAACTTTTGTCTTCTCTACCGCATCGCTTTGGAATAAACTGCCGGCTAACACTCCTTCTCTGTCTTACACAAGGTTTAAACTCTTTCTGCACTCTGATTCGTTTGAAAACTTAGTTCATCATATGGCTGTTGTTTTATAACATATTTTCTTGCCGCTCGCTTGCTGTTTTACGGTGTAGAGCTTTGATGGCATAAAAGTTGAAGTTGAAGTTGAATGCTCAACAAAGGAGTGGACATGCGTACTGTTAGTTTTACTGTATGATTGGGTCGAAAGAAGTCAGAAAATTTCAACGGAACTACATATATGGATTTTATGCTTTTTTTTGCAGAACAGAACAGTTTCGCAGAAAAGTTCGATTAAAGTTGTTTTACAGTTGTTTAGGTCCGACTGTGTATATACTGAAGAGTTTGATAGTTTGTAAGAAGAGGAAGAGAAAGAAGTTATGTGGATGAATAGGAGGGGAGTAAGAAGGAAGAAAGAAGGGAGAGAAAGAGAAGGAAGAGAAAGGATGTTTGGAGGAAGAAGGATGAAGAGGAAAAAGAAGGTGAAGAAGATGAGGAAAGTGCTGAGAGGGGAGAGAGTGTTTTGCATTGTAGCTACCGTGTGGTTGTTTTGTGTGATTGCTGGTGGTGCGTTGTGTGTTTGCGTTGTGTTTGCTACTGACACCCATAAACTCCTTCAATACTTTTACTGATAGCAATCCTTGGTTAGGTTTTCCTTTTACACTCGACGCTTCAGCAGACAGGAAATTACCGTTTGAACTAAAGGACACTGAGTGCGACCTTTTGCGATTAATGTGCACCTCCTTATTCAGAATCCGCATCATCAGGGACCTGAAATTACAATAACTAACCTACTTCTGTACAATTAGTTTAGTTAGCACATCCAATCATAGCCTATGTCAAGACGGGGCGTGCGAAATGGCAGCAACGGCCAGCGACAAACTTTTATTCGCTCTCTTAGTCCCTTCAACAGTTGTCTATGTACTCTTTCTGGTGACGTTGTCCAGGAACAGAAAGAAAGATCCTTTCAGTGCACCGTTCTTCAGAATAATCTTCTGGCTGGGCATCGTCGACATCGTAAAACTGTTGGAAGACTGGCTGATGTACAAGTTCCCCAGCTTCGGCTGGATTGGCATGCACCACCTGGTCATGTGGCTGCCCGGTCTGTTGGCAAAACTGCACAGCATTTTCTTTTGGTTCTTTGGACAGGTGCAAGTGCTGGCTGTGCTCATGCTGGCCTACAATCGCCTAACTGTTTGTGGCTTCTTACAGGTACTACTATCCAGTGGCGTATCCAGGGGGGTGTAGGGTGTATACACCCCCCTTTGCGGTGGAGGTAGGAAGAAAAAGTCTGTCAAAAATATAAGAAACTAATGAATAATGTACTAAAACTGTCTATTTTGTGCTCAGAATGCCTTCTAAATGCGTTTTTGAAGGCCAAATTTTCAAAATTTTCTCGCCCTGGTCGGGCAGAGCAGGCCAACCAGGCCACTTTACACTACTAAAACTTGTAATTTATGTTAATTTTAAGCTCGGAATGCGTTTTAAACTCGTTTTTTGAAGGAAAATTTTGCTAAATTTTCTTACCCTGGTTGGGCAACGGCCCAACCAGGCACTTTCAAAATTTTACACACCCCCTTTCCAAAATCCTGGATACGCCACTGCTACTATCAGGCTTGGAGTAGCGCTGGCTGGCCGACCGACCGACCGACCGACCGACCGACCGACCGACCGACCGACCGACCGAATGAATGAATGAATGAATGAATGAAATATGTTGAAGGACTGGACCAGTAAACAAATGAAAGTGATCATAGCGGTGTGGCTGATTTTGCCGCTGCTCTTCAATATGCCTCTGTGGCCGTTGGAGTTCAGTTACTCCTACAACAATGACTCGAATCAGTCGGCTAATCTGTACTGGGAAAATACTGATGCTCAGGTACGCGTCACGTCATACGAATGAAAAACACGGGTGCTTTCAAATATGTCGAATAATGTAGGAAAATCTTGGGTCAGTTGATAAAAACTGATTTATACATTGTAAGACCTTGCTCTGTGTCAAACCTCAGTGCATAATTGGTAGGTAATGCCGACGGTTTTAGTGGTATTACCTGCTGGCATGCGGAATGTTCTGCATTGGGGTGTCGTTGTTGAGTGCAGTCTGCTATACAATAATCTACTGCGAGAGCAGAAAGCGTCGTAACCAGCTGAACGAGGCGCGAGGCAAGGAAAACAGGACAATTTCTACGCGAGAAGTTAAGTTGATTGTGGTAGGGGTGATTCTAGCAGTGCTGGCTTCTTTCTGCGGTATCGTCTGCTCTATCATGGCTTACGGTGTTGACCCGGACACCATGGCTGTAGGCTTGCCATACTTCAACCTTGTTAACGACGCTTTTTGCTGGATTAACCCTTACCTGCCTCTGATCTTTAGCAAACCGGTTCAAACTCATTTCAAAGCGCTAATTTTCTGTCACGACGTTAGCGGCGTGGCAATGGCCCACTCTGAGAGACCAGTGGCCTGGTCTAAAACGAATAAAACTGCTAAAAAGCGTTCGTCGGCCGCAGACAGGGGCTAGCGTTTCGACAGAGGGGAGGTAAAATTTTTAAATCTTGAGGGGGCTGAGTAGTAAGCCAAACAGTCCTAATTTTTGGCTAACTGAAATCAAAGTTGTTCGATTGATGTTTCGTTAAAATAAAGCTATTTCAAGCTCACTTACATAATTAATTACTTATATTATAATCAAAGCTGTATTGTCTATACAAAATTCATCCCAAAAACTCCTGAGGGGTAGAGTTGGCTTGAGGCGGGATATAATAGGTGAGAAGAGCCTGGTGGTGCCGGTCATCACTTCCGGCTTTGTCCATGTCTGGACCATGTTATAGGACCATGGTCTTCAAAAGGGCGCCAAAAAGTGACCCTAAATTTGGGCATTTTCCAGTTATAAGACCAGGTCTTATAAGTGGAAAACTCCGGTACATAGGCCTATAGCGAGGTGTAGGGCAGCGA
>JASANB010003424.1:0-19737 GCA_030248155.1 Sabatieria punctata
GTAGAACTGTAGGAGACCAGAAAGTTACGTAGCGTAGCGGAAAGCAGATAGCGTGAATCGATTTAGGCCAATCAGGACCAAGCTGAAGGTTTGGCAGTAGCGAATGTAGACCATGCCGTTTATAGTAAAAGTGGCTAGGAACTTGCCGCCCCAGAGGAAAAATCTTGTTGCAATGCCCCATTGAGGGGGTAGGGCTAAGAGATTGTAGTGATAGATGTACCAGAGGTCGCTGAGCCCGCAGGCCATAATCAGCTTGTAGAACGGTATGTTGAAAATGGGATTAGCCCGAAACTTGAAGAGCATGTAGAGAAAGAGGATATAAACAGGCGTAGACAGAAGAACGCCTATGGCGGTCAGAATTTTGAACCAGCAGATAACGTGGCATTCCATGTTGTGAGCGATCTGGATGGCTCATCTAGGCTTAATCAAATCTCTTTCCAGCTTCATTTGCGTTTTCTAATAAAGACTAGACACTCAATTTACGAAATTACAGCAAATATTAGCTATGCAAAGTGTATGGATGGATGGATGGATTGTACGGGCGGGGCCGTCGTAGCCCCTGCGTTAGGCCACACTGCGAGCCCATACCCACACCACATCCAGCCCAGTCTGTGGGTCTCAGTGGTAGCGTTTCCCGTTCCCGTTTCTCCCAACACGTCTGATTGCTACTGTAGCTTAGACAGATCCAGTCGGTTCCCATTTACCTACTCGCTGTCACCAGCTTTCGATGGCCTGGGTGGGGCTTTGTGCTGACGACCAACTCTTTGCAGTAAGAAATTGCCCCGCCGAGCAGACATGGGCTAGCATTAGGTACTTCTAGCTAGGTGAAACAAGTTTGTAAGGGACGCAGCCGGCACAGTTGGCGTAGCCTGGGGGGGTCTGGCTGACTCACTGACCCCCCGTTACATGTATGGGCCCGGCCCGGCCCGGTCTCCACCCACATTTTTACATCAAGCACTTAACACCGTTTATGGCACCGGTACCTAGGCTAGTGACATCATGTACCGGAGATTTCCACTTACAAATGTAGTATCCCACCCCACATAATAACCCACTGTGATATTACATGGCCCATATATTCCGCCTTATATCCCATGGGATATTACTTGGCGGCAATGTTTATGTCAAATTTGTAATAATTTTCTTTACACACGCATACTGTATGTATGATAACACATTGTTCCGGTTAATATCCCATGTCGTTTCCAGTTTTTTATCCCATGGCTTTGTCCAGTTAATATCCCTGCAATATTAACTGGCGGCAATGTTCTCACTGAGAAACATGATTTTCCGTGTTATATCCCCTGGGATTCTAAGTGGAAAACTCCGGTATGGTTCCCCCACGTTCGGCGCAGGTCAGGCATTGCTAAGGAGTGAGGAAACAGAGGTGAGATTCCCTAAAAGCCTAAGAAGAGACGTAATTTCACTTCTCCCTAATAGAGAGATATGCCGACGAATCCCCCTGAATTCCGTTTCTCCCTTTTTTTATGCGCTGTAAAAGTACAATATACAGGGTGGCCCGTTTATCTATGTCCGGATTTTTTTTGCTGTAAGGTTTATGAAAATCCAAATTTTTGGCAGATTTTGAACCAGAAATGCTGGAAACATACAGGGTGGGCCATTTATCTATTCCCGGTTTCATTAAGACATAACTTTTTCCTACACAGACCGATTTTGCTGAAATTTTGTATAGATACACCCTGATACTTCAAGTTTTTACTGTTAAAATTTTAGCGCGTTCTGACATGAAATGTCTGAATAACAGTAAACTTTTCAAAAGTTCGTTATTGCACTGTGAATTATACTCGTAGTACAGAACGAGGGTGGCGATTTGTTTCTTTCTGCCTTCTGATGACATTTTTTGTATCGATGCTTTAGGAACCCTTTATATTCCGTTTAATTTTTTAATTATAGAATGTCTTTTACCATAAAGGAGCGTGCTAAATGCGTGGTGTTGTTTGATTGGATGCAGAGCGTGGTAGCGGTTCAAAGAAAATTCCGCACGTGGAGACGCATAACTAGCGACCAGAGTGAAGGATTAATTTTAAATTTTAACTGTAAAAATTTGAAGTGTTAAGACATTTGTATGTAAAATTTAAATAAAATCGATCTGACTGGAAAAAAGTTATGGTTATATGAAACCGGGAATAGATAAATGGCCCACCCTGTATATCCTCTTAATGTCTGCTGTGCTTGAAACTTTAGATTTGAAATAGAGTTATCTATCCGGGGTTTCGTCTTACTGTAACTAGTGTGTTCGCTATTAAATTTCCCTGAAAGTCTTTCTCACCCCGCCCTAAGCTAATAGCCCGTTATAGTTTTTCGGATGTATAAAAAATTCTACATCTAGTAGGACAGAGCTACAAAGCAACAAAAGCCACTCTAATCGAATCGGTTTATCAGGTCAAAGCAAAGTGACACTGTAAGTGCAGATTTTCCGCGAGACTTTGAACTCGACCATAAATAGGTATAGATAACTGCATCATGACTCGGTTCAGGCTGCCGCTACAGAGTTTTTTGAAAATCGAATATCTTAAGAATCGTCATTTTGCCGGTTTTACGAAAAAGTCACATTTAGTTATGCTATGTTTTTTAAATTCCCCAGTTTTAGTGTCCGTTAGGCTAGAGGGGTGCCCAGTCAGTATGATATGCCCCGATGGCAATACCGAACATTCCTGACGGTTTCAGACCCATGCCTTTTGAATTACCGAAAAAGTCGAATTTGCGTGAAACACTCTGATTCTTAGTTTCCGGGCCATACAACCAGTAATGGGTTGGAAGTTTAGCACCAAACTTGCAAAATGTTTAGTCAGTCTTCCTTACTAATTAATTCTAAAAATTTGAGCCAAATCGATGAAGAACCGACCGAGAACGAACCGTTTGAGTAAATTTCGGAAAAGGAGGTGAACATTTTTATCTATGCTGTATAGGTAGGTGGTATTTTATATGTCTTGTTTAGGAGAACAACCGCGTAACAATGCTGATGCAATTAGTGCTACAGAGGTAATCAAACAACTACTATGAGGCTATTATTAGGTATTATTAGGCACACTGACATTTAGTTACGTTAGCTGGTGGACGGATGCGTACTACTGCAAACGAGTATAGAGTAGAAAAAATGTGCAGGACAAGTGTAGCGTGTCTGTATCTGCTTCTGTCGTCCTGCGTCGGTAAGTCTTACGTTGGCCTGTATAAAGCTGTGATAGCAAAAACTGGACAGGAATGGCGTACCAGAAGCCGGACCTAGCTGAGCTTCTCAAAAGTACAGCTGAAGCTAGTGAGGCCAGAATTCGCATGCTCCTAGACACCACCAGACACCTGGTGCAGATGCTGTCGACAGACTCCACTGACGCAAAGACGCAAGAAGCTGTGAAACGACTGAAGGCTTTAGAGCGAACTCTGGTGGAACTGGTTTGGCCGCAGGACACTGACCAACTGTTTTCTCCGCCTGTACGAACTCTCAACCATCCGATGACTCTATTGAAAGAGTTGATGAAAGCACGAGCTCGCAGTGTTGTTCGAAGTTAAAATGGTCTATTTGATGTGAGCCATAAACGTATGAAACAGTGGTATCTTTCGCAATTCTCAGCTATGAAACTGGGCGAAATAATACCGGGTAAAGCCCAGAAAAACTACATAGGTAAGGTTATTATTGTTTACATTTGCAGCAAACATAGTTCAGAAGAACAAGAAAGATTCAATCAAAACTTTTGTGTCAGAAAATTTGATATTACAGCAAAACCAGAAGCCTGTTGTTAAATGCTTTTTTCTGTCAAAATATCGCCCATTCTGACAGATATTTCTCGAAGGCCTGGCACAGCTAAACCGGTGTTACAGTACTCACAATCTTATAATTACTACACTGCCCAGACCAAATCTGCGGTGCCCGGACTGAATCTGCAAGCACAACATCGTCAAACTTGGTCCGGGCGGACCAAATACGTATTACCAGGACCAAATATGAGGCGACACCGGCACTAAATATTGCCATTATCATAAAAGACGTAGTGCCTGGCTGTACCACTTGAAGAATTATTAAAATTATTGCCACTTCAGTGATTTTTGCACTGTAAAGCTGCAATCTATCAGAATAAAGTAACCAAAACGCCTCCCCTAATGCGATTGCGTCATTTTTGCACGCAGAAGAAGTTCTAAAAAGGTGACACTGAACGTATTTAACAACTAATATAGAGCCGGACAGAATTACAGTTAGACTGACTGCACAATAAGACACACGGACACAGACACAAAGAATCACAACCAATCATAATAAAAAGAAGATTGTGCGACTAGAGTAAGAAAGTACTGACTAGTAGTAAACGGAATCACTTGATCAATTTCTCAATCACTGCCGCTCCCCCTCTCAGACTCTTTCGTTCCAGTGTCAAACCGATTACGCCGTGCCACAGACAGAATCCTACCAGCAGTGTTAGGAAGAAGCGCAGTATCAGCGCCTAAAATGCACCATTCTACCTCTTCCACTACAAAGCAATAATAAATGATGATGTAATAATCTTGACTCTTTTTGAAGCTCGCAGTTTACGCACACCATATTAGAACAGGATAGAAATTGCTCCTTTTCTAATTCTGTTTCTGGATAGTTCAGAGTTCTGAGTTACTAAAATAGACAGAGCCTGAACTTGCAGTCAAAAACACCAAATCTACATAGGCTCTTAATACCAAATTCCGCAATTTACAAATCTTTATCAAATCTGTATGCTGACTTTGTTCATGACTGAAAGATAAACTGTCCAACAAAACCAGCTCGAATCGGGAGCATTTCCACACATTCGGTGAAAGGCGCAAAACCAGCAATGTAAAAATGAGCGTGGTGTCTTCTTCTGAACATAAATACTACTAAATGGCCTGAGTTAACTGTTGGTTCATTGTGTTACCTTTGTCAGTCCAGCAACTTGCTCCAAACATTGCTATGTGCCCTACTTAGCTAACTAGCGTAATTAACTTTGTGTATACGTATATCCTTTCTTTACTCCGCTCTGAATAAGTGCCCACTTAGCTCATACACGTAATAGGGGGTTGGAGCGGTTACCACTAGCTAGAAAGGCCAAGCCCCCGAGACAGTTTAGGGACCCCGACCCAAAAATACAAACAAGTACTAGTAGTGGCTCTAGTACAAATAAACTGACTCAAAATCACTTTCAGACACTTCCTTTGCAGAATGCAAGCAACGCCCTCTTATCTGGCAATGCAAATTTTCCACTTTGTACTAAAAATAAAAAATGCACCAGATTTGAACCGGTTCTGCTAAACAGACCAATTATTAATCGATTGAAGTCTACATAGAGTTTTGTAAAACTGGTAAAGATCGGACAAAGAATCTGTGAGAACTGTTTAGACTTGACTCAGAATAAACCAGAGCCCTGCTGATTGTTCGTGTCGAAAAACTTTCACATTTGACCGAATATTGAAATGACTGTCATTTTGAAGGTAGTCAAAGAAAAGCTGAGACCAAAGTCGGTAGGTAGTTCTATCTGCCGACAACTGTCTTACCACGATGGCCAGGGAGGGGTACTGTAGTTCGATGCCGATCACTTGGAAGAAGAGAAAGAGTAGAGCGAAGATGTATCCCGAGTAGAACATCCGGTCTCTGCCCACCATTCTATCTCGCTCCTCCACAATGGTCAGCGCGCGTTCCAAATAAGGCTGCAGAGCTGAGCGAGGCGATTCGGTTGCACTGCTACCTGGAGTGGACGCCACTTCTACTGTAAAAGGAAAAGCTGAGAAAGTTTAAGAACAGCCGTATTGTTCATTATTGAACAGCCAGCTTGTTATAAGTTGAAGAACAGGTCGTTTTGTTGCCAGCGTGTAGAGTTGTAAAAAAATTTTTTTTGAAAGCCAAAAAAAGCTTTTTTTATGAAAATTTTTCACTTCGAAATTTTTTTTTTCAAAATTTTTTGCTAGCATGAGATATAGCTTGTAGGAGATGCAAGGATGCATCAGAAGCAACTTTAAATACAAAAGCTGATACTTTGGTTCAAACATAGTGTTACAGCCTGAGAGTCGACATTCTACCTGCAGCATTGCTCACAGAGTGGCTGCTGCCCTTCAAAACCGATTTTTAGGCTTAGAATAGGCAAGAAATTGATAGAACTGCACTGCTAATGTATATCTGAGGCTAAATTCAGCGATTTTCCCCCAAAATTTCCATACTGTGAATAAAATAAAAAATTTTCGAAATGGGCCTTCAAAAAAAAGCTTTTTTTTTTAAAAAAAGCCTTTTTTTAAAAAAAAGAGCCTAACAACAAACACTAAGCGTGAACCATACATGGGCGTGGGGGTACGGGGTAAACCCCCTCCCCTCGGCGTCCAATACCACCCCCCTCGGTCGTCCATACCCCCAGGCCCCACCCCCCTTTCCGGAGGGAGAAAATTTTCGATTATTTAAGGCAAAATATGCGTTTTTGGACCTTTTTGGGAGACCCCCCGAGGACTCCATACCCCGTCCGGATTTTTCCGGCCCATGTATGGCGTGAACCAGTCATTAATAGAGCTTCTACAGTCAGGCACTTCACGCCGTTTGGTACCGACACCATATATGGTACCCCACGTTCGGCGACTGTGGTGGCACCATATGGTACAAAAACTGAACAGAGTGGTACCATGGTACCGGTACCAATGCGAAGGTAGGGGTACCATATATGGTGACGGTACCATAGATGGCGTTAAGCGCCTGACTGTGAAAAATAAATAAATAAATTTTAATCACCTATGTCCGTTTTGGCCAGTCGAAACTCGGCACAGACAGCAGTATGATCTGAGAAATTCTGGCCCTCAACGTCCGGGATTTGGTTGAGATCGATGTAACAACGAGATAGAGAGGTGTCCAGAGCTGAAATGCAATGCTAACAAACACAGGGAAAACGTGTTTTGAGATACGGTTACTGCGATCTGCTAATGTACAGTTAGAGATCGCATTAACCGTAGCTTGTCATCGTATTTAACTATCGTAAGACGGTCTGTCTACAAAGATCTCATTAGCACATCGTTAATACGTTAAATGCGTTAAATACGAATCAACCAAAGCCATTCCAGAACGCAGTGCTGACTGTTGTAGCACGGTTAACGTGATCTGCTAATGCGATTGTTGCAGATGATCTGTAAATGTACATTAGCAGATCTCATTTAACGCATCATCAGTCAGAGGCGCCGCGCCGCATTATCACATCGTTACTACGCTAAATGCGATCTTGTTATGCGATCTGTAACTGTACGTTAACAGATCGCAGTACCGTATCTCAAAAGACGTTTTCCCTGTGAAACCGAGTCACAAATCATTATTTTCTAGCTTCGGTAATGGAATGTAGCCATTTTGGCGATGTTCTTCAAGGCACACGAGTGTTTTTAGAAGCGAATTTGTCATTTTATGCTTGATTATAGCTGCTTGCTGCTTTTTATTACTTAAAACGTAATGAGATTGCGATTTTTAGCAGTATCATTTAGAGTGCGAACTGGTATTGGGTATTGGGGTTTTTACCCAATAGACATTGGTATTGGAGGTATCCAATTGGACATCCAGGGACATTCCAGGTATTGGACATTGGGTATTGGACAACTAAAAATAGAGAAAAATCGATGTTGACCTGAACAATTGATCTGAAAAGATCGAAACAGTTGATCGATGATTCGATTTAGTAAGCTGTTTTCGTGTTAAGGAGTCGTTCATAAACGACGTCGTTCCAAAACCCCGATTGTTCGGAGCCCCCTCCCCCCAAAATCGCCTTGCGTCGTTTCTAGGGGACCCCTCCCCCTAAGACGACGTCATTTTCGGTTTACCCGCCCCCTATAAAAGTGCTGTACATACAGAACTGTAATGTTTTCTTGTGAGCTAGTAGTTAGGAAAAGTTCCAGTTAGTAAAAAATCGCCGGAAGTAAGAAACACGACTGAATTACGAAATATTGTATCAAAACTGTTAATTTCGGCTAATTTTACGCCTAAAACGGCTTCTAAATGCTTTCTGAAAGGCTAATTTTTCAGAATTTTCTCGCCTTGCTTGTGCAGCGGGGCCCAACCAGTGCCAAAAATCTTGTGTACACAGCTAGAATGTACCTGTCCTGTCCACTAAAATGAAATTTTTGGTCCAGCTACGCAAGTATTGGGTATTGGGTATTGGGGTATTGGGGGTCTCAGGTATTGGTATTGGGTATTGGGTATTGGGGTATTGGGTTTTTTAGGTATTGTTCGCACTCTAGTATCATTACGTAAAACGTACTATAAGCGCATTTCCAGGAGTTGCACGAATCTCCACCTACGTAGGGAACCCCTGCCCTACCTGTTCCTCTGTCGGGCCTGTAAGGTAAAAACGGCATACGTGTAATAGGGTGTGCCTAGAAATGCATAAATGCCTAGAAACTGAGGTATGTATGCACTGCGAAACCGAGCCGCAAAAGACGAAAATTAATTTTTAGACAGTAAAATCAATTCATAACGTCGCAACCATACATGTAACACGGGGGTCTGCCCCCCCCACTCGACTTAGGCCAGACCCCCTCCGATTTTCTGGCAAGTAATTTTTAGAGCAAATTGTTGCGATTTTTTACAATTTCAGACACAAAAGTTACCAAAATCACCGGCGAAACAGCACTTGTTAGCTGTATTTCAGCCCAAATTAGCGATTTTTCGCCAAAAAATTACGAAAATTTAGATTTTTGAGCGTTTTTAGTGCCCAACCCCCTCCCAAATATTTTGGCTCAGCTCCCCCCCACGGCCGGCGCCAGACCGCCCCCCAACCTCCCCTCCCGCCTTCGGCGGATGACCTGTTACATGTATGGTCGTAACTAAAATTAATTTCGGACTAGGAGTAGCCAACTGCTATAGAGCAGGAAGAGACACAAGGTCCGGCAGCCTCCTTTGGATAGAAGGCTACATTAGCCAATAGTGCCACCAAGAATGTATAACACCAAGAATGTTCCACTCGGCGGCTCGGCCGTAGTCAGCTGAGCGACCATGCGCTGCAACATAATTGCGCCTACGTAGGCGCGATGCGACCACCTAGGCGCGATGCGACCACCTAGGCGCGATGCGACCACGTAGGCGCGAAATCTATGCTGCTTACCCCTGCAGAAAATAATTTCAGGCATTCGGACTCGGAGACGGAGGGACGCAAATAGTATCCAGTATTATTTGGTATTATTTCGTATTTTCTAGGTATTTGGTATTATTTCGTATTTGGTATAAATACCAAATAATACCAAATAGTTTAAATAACTAAACAATTAGCTTTTAAGCGATAAATTCTGCATATTTTGCGACTGTATACCATGTCAGAGCTCTTCTGTTGAGAGTTTTTTCGTTATTTCTAATTTACTAAAAGTTTAACAATGCAGATACGCAGAACAAGACGTCTCTTTACCGTTTCGGTCGGCCACCTGACTTTTCCAGCTTGAAGAAGTGGCCGTCTATTGTTCCCGGCAACAACAGCAACAGACCGAGCCTAGACCGCAAACTCACAACGTGCTTGCCCGTTTCCCGAGTCAGTGAAAAACCACCAAATTCTGCTCGTTTTCTTTCTCGGCATGACTAGATTTCTTTTAGATGCAACAAAAACTCTTCCACTGAGGCAAAACTTATATATTTTTGCTGGAAAAACAAAAAGTATGACTTTGCGCTCATTCCAAACAGCTAGCGACCCGTTTATGAACTATTTGGAATTATTTGGTATAGGAATCTGGTGTTTGGTATTTTTTATACCATTTGCATCCCTAGATGAGACGAGTTTGGCTAAAGGCCTGAAATCATGTTCTGCAGGGGTAAGCAGCATAGATTTCGCGCCTACGTGGTCGCGATCGCGCCTACGTAGGCGCAATTATGTTGCAGCGCATGGTCGCTCAGCTGACTACGGCCGAGCCGCCGAGTGGAACATTCTTGGTGTTATACATTCTTGGTGGCACTTAGCCGTGTATAGCTACAGAATAGCTGAATCGGGCATATAGCTAAAGCCAAACACAAAGAACTCACAAGCGCTAGATCTGTACATGACATAGTCGATGCGTTTTCCCATAGGATAGTCTTTCTGCACCTTCGGATCGGCGTACCGGTTGTCGGGTCGCTCACACGTGTTGCCCTCGCACTTGTCTGCCTCACTGCCATTCTGTAAAGCACAACGTAACCACACATCTGCATGGTCGGCAGCTCGAGGGACAACCGGCTCTCCAGTTTGGCAAGAAATTTGAATTTTCGGCGAAATTGTTTGAAATTTATTTCTCAAGTGAAAATCAAATTATTGAGTTAAAACTACAGGGTGTCCCAAAAAAAATGACAACATTTCTTTTTGCTGCCATTTTCGCAATTTTTGACCAAATTGTCTGAAATTTGAAACATAAGTGCCAAAAAAGTGGGAATTTTATGTTTTAAAATTTGGTGCATCAGGATTGACCCAGTCCTGAGAAATTCAACAATATATAAAATTGAGAAATTTCAATTAAATGTAGAAACAGCATCAAAAATGCAAACTTTTCTTTTTGCTGTACCTTTATTAATTTAGGTCGGAATTGGATGAAATTTTGAATATATGCGCAGAATAACGGGTTGATTTGTAGATCAAAAGTTGGCGCATGAACCCAGCCCAGATCTTGACATAAAAAATCCCGATCTCAATACAACGACAACATTGATTTTCGCGCCCCTTACCTGTAATGAAGTTCCTGTAAGCGTAATTCAGTTTGTCACCCCAAAGATGCTAAGAAATGTTTATTATGCTTATGGGAAACGGTTGCAGCAGTGTATTAACTCAAACGGAGGTCATCTGGATGGTGTTCTTATTCCTTAGTTCTCAGAGTTTGCACGGTCTTCATTTTGCTGCAGAAAAAACTCTGATTTTCTTTAGTTTCCAAGTACTAGCGATATGGACTGATTAATGCCAGAACTTTTGACCTACAAAATATCTGCGCATATATTCAAAATTTCATCCAATTTCGACAAAAATTAAAGAAGATACAGCAAAAAGAAAAGTTTCCATTTTTTATGCTGTTTCTACATTTAATTGAAATTTCGCTATTTTATATATTGTTGAATTTCTCAGGACTGGGTCACTCCTGATGCACCAAACTTTAACACATAAAATTCCCACTTTTTTGGGACTTATGTTTCAAATTTCAGACAATTTGGTCAAAATTTGCGAAAATGGCAGGAAAAAGAAATGTTGTCATTTTTTTGGGACACCCTGTACTTAAACAGGGTTCATACGGATCAGGGTTTTCCAAATTCCCTGACTTTTCCCTGACCTGAGTGCTAAAATTCCCTGACTTTCTACAAGCAAACTCATAAAACAGTAAATGTTTTCAAGCACCTAATTTTGTGATTTCTTTTGCATCGGCAGATATTTACATAAACGGTAACATATCCAATAATTTTCTAAAAGCAAAGGGTGAATTTGGTATTAAAAACTAATCGTATTTCAACAGGTATTTCGAGCGTGAAGTTAACAAGAATTAACAGGTTCAGGGTTTGACGAGGCCTGGTTGGGCCGCAGCCTAACCAGGGCGAGAAAATTTTGAAGAAATAGCTTTCAAAAACGCATTTGAAAGGTAGTCTTGGCGTAAAATTAACAGGAATTAACAGCTTCAGAGTTTGACGCGGCCTGGTTGGGCAGCTGCCCATCCAGATTTCAGGGCGAGAAAATTTTGAAGAAATAGCTTTCAAAAACGCATTTAAAAGGTGGTCTTGGCGTAAAATTAACCGGAATTAACAGTTTCAGAGTTTGACGAGGCCTGGTTGGGCAGAGGGAGAGAAAATTTTTAAAAAATCCCTCCCTATAATTTTCCCTGACCAGATCTGAAATTCCCTGACTTTTCCCTGACCTCCCTGACCCGTATGAACCCTGTTAAAAGTCCAGTTTCGTTTCCTAACCAAAAATTTTGTCCAAAAATCGAAATTTTCGACCAAAAATTCGCCCGGCTTCAGTGCGTAGTTGCCAAAATCGATTCATGTGGCTCAAAAAATGCCCCAAAAGGCTTCCTAACAAACAGCTTTTAACAGAGTTTCTTTACGTTCACGCTTGACCCCATGCAGGCATGGGCTAGCATTTCGGCTTGAGGGGGAGGTAAATCTTCAAATTCTGAGGAAGTTAACCCATGCACATGTCTGATAGGAGTGGGTGGGTGGAGAGAAGAGACGAACCGATGGCTGCAGCCAGCAGTCAGTGAGTTGAGAGTTGAGTGTGATGAGGTCGTAGCCCAGGTCCACCGGTTCCAGGTTGAAGTCTCCCAGGGCCACAACCAGATGGGCGCCGGTACTGGTGAACTTAATAAACTGACTCAGTTCTATCGCCTGCACTAGTCGGTGCGCCAGGTAGGGGTCGTTAGCGCGGTCGTACTCTGCGTGAATCTAAACTTACCACTATACACTAACATACAACAGGTCATCCGCCGAGGAGAGGGGTATAGAGTACTGACAATCGCTCAGAACCACAATTCTGGCCTAAAAATCGCTAATTTGGCCTGAAATACAGCTAAAAAGTGCTGTTTTGCAATTTTTGCGTCTTAAATTGTAAAAAATCGCAAAAATTTGCTCAAAAAAAACTACTTACCAGAAAAATCGGAGGGGGACGGGGAAATCGTCTCGGGGGGCATCCGGGGGGCGGTCTGGCCTAAGTTGGAGGGGGCAGACCCCAGACCCCCTGTTACATGTATGGTACCTGTACCTTATGGTACTCCTACCTTCTGGCTCTGTGATTGAACCGAAAAAATTGTCTTGTATAGTCAAAAGCCGGAAATTCGTGGGTGGGTTTGATTGCTGGGTCTCTGGTGGTGTGGGCGGTTACCACTGGAAATCAAAGAAACGCACATGCGTGACATAGACGTTGACCAAGACACTAGTGGTGCCGATCTCGAGTGCCAATTGCGCCAGCCCCACCCCCTTCCCTCCCAGCCAATCACCGACGTGCAGATGATGAGGGAAGCCATTGAGCGAATAGCGGAATGTAAGAGTGTCCAGAATTCTGTGTCTACTGTACACACACAGACCGCTGCCAATTACACCACTGCAATGCGGAAAACTGAATATAATCGGTCGAAATTACGGTAGAGACAGACAGACCTGTGAAAATAGTGGCAGTACGGTAGCACCTCAGCCACGGCGTCGCGAATGATCTCGTAGTCTTCATAAGCCCAAATCTAAAGAAAATGGAAACTAATTTGGAATTTGACTACGCATTGGTCTAGTCTTTGGCATCTTGTAGAATCTGTCGGTAAATTCAAGGAAGCTACTGTGAGCAAAATTCTTGGCAGTTTGCTGTGTAAATTGGTCCAGCGTTTCTTCTGCAAAAACTGCACGCGCCGAAAAAAATGTCAGTTTGTCGGCCCGCCAGGTCGCGTCTTGGCCATGGGTAGTTTACGCTATGCCGTGTGTCACGGCGGCCCCGGCTTCCGTGAGAGCGGTTGTTTGTGGGTTCGAAACCGGTCGAAGCAACTGGAAGTAGTGGACGCAAAGCCCAACCCAGACCGTCGAAAGCCGGTGATGGCCAGTAGGTAAATGGGAACCGAACCGGCGCTGCCGTTGCACCTAATGGCAAAAAGGGGAGGGTTGTTTGTAGACAGGGCTACCCCATTGAAGGGCTCTGAAAAGAGCGAGGGGTGTCCTGAGCTGTCCGAAAGGACAGTGGAACTCAAAAACAAACAAACAAACAAACAAGCGAAAGGGAAAAATTGATTGTTGCTACCAGTGCACGCTTTAGTCGGTGGGGGTATGCGTTAATTTATTTTGTTGCTGGAATTCACCTAAAGATTCTATAGAAGAACGCCCTCACCTCTTCTAAAGCCACCACATCGTAGTTTCCCTTGGCCAGCGATGAAGCGATTTGTCTAATGCGATACTGACGGTCTTTCACTACTCCTGTCCAATCCGGTAACGGCAGACCCCTACAGTTTACATTACAATTAATTTAGCTCATACATGTAACAGGTCATCCGCCGATGGGGGAGGGGGGGTTGGGGGGGGGGTCTGGCGCCGGCCGGGGGGGTCTGAGCCAAAAATTTGGGGGAGGGGGTGGGCAGTAAAAACACGCTCAAAAATCGAAAAAATCGCAATTTTTCGGCTAAAAATTGCCAAAAATCGCTAATTTGGGCTGAAATACAGCTAAAAAGTGCTGTTTTGCAGGCGATTTTGGCAATTTTTGTGCGTGAAATTGTAAAAAATTGCAAAAATTTGCTCGAAAATTTACTTGCCAGAAAAATCGGAGGGGGGGGGGTCGGGGTAATGGTCTCGGGGGGGGGGGGGTGTCCCATCCGGGGGGTCTGGCGACCCCCCAGACCCCCCTGTTACATGTATGATTTAGCTCTTTCTTATTTTCTTTTTTGCACTTTACACCTTTTTACACTTTACAGTGGCAGCTCATCAAATTCTACTGAAGAAATCGTCTGCCAAATTTCTAAAGTGTTTGTTAAATTTAGGAAGGATTTTTGGCGACTACTAAACTTCGCAACATCGCAACCGGTCGCAACTTCGCAACCAGTCGCACCGGTTCGCATCCGCCGGGCGCCAACTCTAAAACGTCGATGCGAAGAAAACAGAAGGCGCAAGAAAAAGTTTTCCGACTTCTTTTTTGTTTTTCCTGTGCCTGTTCTTTCTAGAAGGGCTGCTATGACATGATGTAAAGGATGCCTAGTTTACTCTTTGTGTCTTTACATTCAATGAAAGATGAGGGTCGCATCAACAACAAGGGCAACCTGTTTCTCCACCACCACAGTTTAAGCAAACGACGCTTGACACCTGCTTTGCATCGCTGTAGTCGAAGGTACAAACACTAGTACATATTGGAATGCAAAAGGCTGAGTATAAATTGAAACGGGAGAGCACTTTACTTACAAAACAAACAATGACAGAAGGGTTAATGCAGTGGTTGTTATATACAAATCCGTTTCATCACTCCCCCATCAGGCGAGTGTCCGCTGGGCCGCCGCTGTGCCTGACAACCGCTGTGACTCTGAGTGATGACCGCTTGGCGTCAGCTGATCCGCACCTCCAGACATCTGCTCTACGTTGACGCCATGGTGACTCCGTCTTGCGCGGGCGACACTCCCTCCTTGCCGCGCCTTGGTCCTGATCTGGCGCCTTGTCATTGGTGACGCGCGCTTCCATCTCTCGGCGAACGAACGCAAACGCGAAAACACTCTTCTCTCCCCTCTTCTCTTTCTTCTCTTCCGCTGCCTTCGTCTTCTCTTCCTTCTTCTCTTGATCTTTCTTTGCTTTCTCATCATTGTCCTTCTTCTTCTTGTTGCCCTTCTTCTGTTACCATTACCCGATGTTGTGTCAGCTGGCTCGATATCTGCCGGAACGGTTGTCTTCTGAACGGTTGTCTTCTCTCCTGTCAAACGGGAACGGAGGTTGTGGGTTGTTGACGTTGTCACTGGGGACTCGCAAGGCTGGGACAGGGACTTGGTAAGCGCAAGGAGAATACGATTGTTGAGGATGCGTTGTTCTTGTTGGTGACGATGTAGTAGCTCCTGGCATTGTCGTTGATGGTCTTGAGAGAGTTGTAGGATGGCTTGGAAGGACTGGTGGGCTGGTGGACATGGATGTATGGAACTTGGTGGACTGGGCTGCGGGCGACTACTCCCCTGGGAAGGCGGAGAACTGAGTAGTGGTGCTTGGACGTGGTAGTGGTAGGAGGTAGAAACGAACGATGGAGTAGTGGTCGTGGTACACATGGAACTTGGACTCGGTGGTGGTGGGACTTGGTGGGCTCGGTGGGCTTGGTAGACGGTGGGCTTGAATGGGCTTTGGAGTGGTAGTGGAGTAGTGGTGGCGGTAGTTGTAGGAGTAGTAGTGGTGCACAACACAACACAACAAACAAGTTTCGGTCTCGGCACCAAAATGAAACGGGAGAGCACTTTACTTACAAAACAAACAATGACAGAAGGGTTAATGCAGTGGTTGTTATATACAAATCCGTTTCAAAATCTTTCAATATCTACTTTAAAATTTGTTTTGCTTTTTGAAAAGACAAGTGTAGTAGGCCTTTTAAGCATATTTCTTAGAATACTCGGACTCGCAGCGTGTAAGTACCATAATGCGCTGGGTTGGCGGTTCGATTTAACGTGACTCGGTAGGTTTACACATGTCGTAAGACTACAAGTAGTCATAGTATGGCTAGATTTTGGTAAGGAAGGTTAATAGCTGCAATGTACGTATTACGGCTATTTCATTTCTCAGGTAAGATGACTGCTGGTCCAAGTGGCGTCGTTGGCTCAGTTGGTAGCTCGCTGCCTCTGAGTCACGGCGGCCCCTGCATCCATAGCTGTTGTAGTGGGTTCCAAACCAGTCTGACTGGAATTAGACGACGCAAAGCCCCACCCAGGCCACCGAAAGCTGGTGACAGCGAGTAGATAAAAGGGAACTGACAGGATCTGCCATTGCACCGAAAGCCGTTCCACAAAGCATGCCACGTTGGAGGAGAACATCGACAACGTTAGGAGCTGTCTGAGAAAACTACTATGCCGGGGGCCCTCAGCCAACCGGGGCACCAGCGGCTGTGGGGAGCTGACACCATGACGTCAACACACTGGCGCTCTCTTAGTGGCTGGCACCCAACGGCATGCCTATAAGTGGCTGGGCAGTGAAAGAAGGGAAAAACGTCCGAGATGACGAAATCGGGGGTTGCGAAATGGGCCACGAGTCTGATCGTAGGCCGTAAGGCCCCTGCACATCAGATCGGATCGGATCAACTGCTGGTCCTTTATTTTAAGACTGAAATGAGCAGTGTTCTACAGTACATATTAGAAAACGGTCCGGATTTTCAAATTTGTAGGTGGGCCCGGCCCAGGGGCCTTTGCTGCACGCACGCCTGGCTCAAATCTTCACTCGACCAGAGCATGGTCACATCCGACCATGCTCCGTCTCTAACCCCATTACATACGCAATAATGAAGTAAATTTTTATCAGTATCTGCCTACGGTTTACGATCGCATTGTATCAAGAATAGAAAAAGTGTTTCTATGTGCACAATCACAATCCAAAGATTTAGCCATGTTGCGTTAATTGTGGTTGTACTGTATGTTTGATCGGTGCAGCCTGGTAACAGTGTTGCCGATCCAAAAATTGTTATTTTTTGTAAAAAAAACCGAACGCTTAATTGTCTCACCAAAATTGTATTCTTGCCTAAAAGCGAAATTTTCAGCCCAAAAATTATTCAGTTTCAGTTGATTGTTGCTATTTTTACCAAAATCTTATGGTTAAAACACTGCAAGTCATCCTTCCTGGCTTTCGGTAGCATTGAATAAATTTTCATTTAATGTCCTTGTCCTTCATCCGCTCCGCCCCTCAGTGTCCATCAAACAGTGTCCCCTCTACTAGAACATTGCTGTTTCGTAACATAATCCGGAATTTCTGATTAATTTTGCGCAATTTCATCGTCAAATAAATCTTCGCGTCTATATTCTAGAGTTGGCGCCCGGCGGATGCGAACGGGAGCGACTGGTTGCGAAGTTGCGACTGGTTGCGATGTTGCGAAGTTTAGTAGTCGCCAGGATTTTTGGCTTAACTGACTTTTAGGGGTCCCTAATCAGGGCGTATATCTCAGGATCTAAGCAGAGCACAGTAATGAAAATTTCAGCAATCTTTTAAGAATTTATTGATCTTTCATTTAAAAAAGGATTCATTCAAATCCGTTGAGATTTGCCTTAACTGACTTTTAGGGGTCCCACCATTACATTACACCTATATTAATTAATCACTTTCTTGCTTAGGCTCAGGCTTAGGCTTAGGCTCAGGCTTAGGCTTAGGCTTAGGCTCAGGCTAAGGCTTAGGAGTCAACTGAATGCGGCAGATAAAATTGAAATTTTTGTTAGGGACCCCTAAAAGTCAGTTTTGCCACCGCTGTAGTAACTGCAAATCTCAACGGATTTGAATGAATCCTTTTTTAAATGAAAGATCATTAAATTCTTAAAAGATTGCTGAAATTTTCATTACTGTGCTCTGCTTAGATGCTGAGATATACGCCCTCATTTCATTAGGGACCCCTAAAAGTCAGTTTTGCCAACCCTGGTCCCCAGCAGCATCATCATAGCATAGCTCTAGCAAAGCAAACACACTCTAAATAGATATATAAAAAAACACGACTTACCAACAGTTTAGAGTAACGACGCGGAATGTTCGATCCATAGACTGGAAGGGAAGTAGTAAACGATTGTAACGCTTTCTTTACATCCTTCACCACCACACTCACCTCTCGCCAAACCAACTGCCTCTCAGAAACATATAAATATAAAATAAAATAAAAGTTCACACCTTTTCACTCTTTCTTTGTTTGACAGCGCACGCACGCGTCAGATCCATGTCCCGCTGCGGGCGCGCATTCGCTTTTAGCCGACTGCCCAGCACTGGTTAGCGTGCGAAATTTAGTGCTGCTTGCACCGCTTTGCTTGCAGCTGTATGCGGGCCCGTCTCATCGTTCCGTTATTTCTTTGTTCTGCTATGTAGGCTTGCTTGGCGGAACGTTGTTGTGCTTGAGATCCTCCCGCATCTCCCGCTCACCGTTAGTGTGTAATGCGCATGCCACTTTTGTTTTCCCGGTGAAAGCGAAAGAATAGATTTGTGATTCTCAATCAAATCCAGCTGTCTTATCCCGTTTAGATGGGCTCATGCTATAGAAACAAACGCGTGATCAGTAAGTTGAGGTGCGTCCGAGAAATGTTAGGAGTTCGTCTAACATTTTCCAAGTTCAAGTCTAAATCTAACGCTGGTATGCGTAGCACAAGCTCTCTCATAGAAGCTTTAGTCACTGAAAAGTCGTGAGGCAAAGGGAGAGGACAGAAAGGCTCTCTTCCAAAGCACACCGCGAGAACCCTGATAAAGTGCAGGGAAAGAATTGATCCATACATGTAACAGGTCATCCGCCGGTATGTGGTCGTCCATACTCCGCTTACTGTGACTGTCACTCGACATCGCACTCTACACTCTTGTCTGCTCTGCTTGCGTCAGCTTAGGTGTAGTCTTATAGGAAGCTAAAAGTCAGTTTACTGAGGTGAGGCTTTATTTTTCTTTTTTTGAGATTGGCGACCGTGTTTGGCAGCTTCATCATTATCGATTCAGATTGACTGAGCACAGTGCAGTTCTGTGGTGTTAAAGTTGAGAGTTTCCGGATGAAGTGCAGGTGAGAGTGCTGATTCCTCCACCAGTGGTGGGAGCTCTGATAGGCAAGGGTGGAGAGACGATGCGCAGTCTCAAGAATGACTCTGGCTGCAGACTGAAGATGTCTAAAAACGAAGATACTTACCCAGGTCAGTCTACTTTCGCACCTACGTTTGCCAGAGTAGATTCTGCGCTTTAGACATTGGTTTCACCATATTCTTTTTTTGACGGCAACAACTTCAACAGTTTTATTAGTGTAGATGGAGCCCTTCAAATCCAAACGGTTCATGTAACAGCTCATTCTCTGGAGGTCATGTCTTGGACCAGGCCGAGGGGATTGGGCCAAAATTCGGAGATGGCGTAGAGCAGAGTACTACTAAAAACCAGTACTCTATTCTGGGCTAAAAATGCTAATACAAAACAAACTGAGATACAGCCAAAAATTAGTGTATGATTGAAACCTTGTTTACGCCAAGTTTCTCAGACAAATTATGTCCACAATTTTGCTGGAAAATATTAGAATGGAACTCCATAATTGGGTCTGTGGACGCTTGTCACCTTGAGCTTGATCGAAATCAATATTGCTAAATCAGTTCAAAAAGTTAATGTCAGCTTCTAATTCAATCGAATAGTTGGCAAGTAATACGTAACTT
>JASANB010003425.1:0-45525 GCA_030248155.1 Sabatieria punctata
GACGCGATATGTGACGCTACCTGCTATGATGAGTCTGACCGGCTATTTACTGATTAAGTGGTCGATTTTGGTGCTAATATAACGTGGGACAGAAACTTTCGTACGACAGCTGAGAGGAGCATGACAGGAAGCAATATGCGGTTAGCTCTGACGAAGACTAGTCGGCTCTAATCTGTGAGCCAGCAACAGGCCGCGGCTGCGCCCGACCAGCTCCGGTGCTATGCTATGTGATGTGGTAGATAAATGGTGACCTCAAAGAGCTCTGATATAGTTAATCAGAGCACGTCTGTAAGATTTGCTTCTGATATAACCATTGAGATGTCTGGTTCTGAGCGGTCTGAGTCTACGTCTACTGATGACTCCAGCATTGACGATTAAAACGTGTCTTAATTGATGCTGGAAGCTCCTCTGTAGATATGGGAATTGGGAGTGTGACTCGAACAGTGCTACCTCTGATAATGAACTACCTGAAGGGGCGCCTCTATTCCCTCCGCCCGCTCCAGTGCATCCGTTTTCAGGCCAACGTTAGTAAGACAAAATTAGCATATAACGTTGGGTGTGGCACTGTCGTTTTTTTTCGTGTGTGTATGTAGGGGGGGGGGTGTTTATGGTGTGGGTGTGTGGAGTGGCGGTTAGAAACGTTGGACCACTGAAGTTTCCGGACTTCATGATTTTGTGATGTCTTCCGGTAGTAGTGTAGCGGGCAGTGTTGGTGGTTGCTTTTTTCGAGGAGACGGCACCAGCCTTGATATGGCGTTGGGGGCGTGCAAAAATTACGTAATGGCATGAGGGGGGAGGGGGGTTCGCCAAAAGATTACTAATCATTACGGTGGTGGGGGGAGGGTGGTTGGCGACCTCATTACGTAATTTTTTAAACTGCAGAAATCACTGAAGGGGCCATAATTTTAATTGTTTTTACGTACAGTACATGTACATGTAGAGTTGATTTGAAGCCATTGGGCTTACATTTTCTCAAGTTCACTTAAATGAACGTTTAGATTCGAGAAGGTAGCTACCGTTTAAGTCAGGGCTTTCCATTTTTTAAATGCTAAATGGCAACAGTGACCTTTGATATCTTGTTTAGAGTATAAGGGTATACTGTAGCACTTATCGACTCGATCTTTTACAGGGTTCGTGCGGCTTTTTCAGAGCAAAATTCCCTGACCAAAGTCAAATTTCCCTGACCTAATCAGAGTGAGAACATTCTAACAAAAAGTTGGGTGAGAAGTTTTTAAAAATTCGCTCTGAAAAACGCATTTAAACGGTATTCTGAAGGTAAAAGTTCAGGTTGTACACTGTAGTAGTTGGGGAAAGTCAGAAGTCCCATTTTCAAAAGGGTGCTGAGTAAAGCTCTGACAGGACCCTTTGGGCGATAGATGATTCTACTGCTCTCAAATTTTTCCCTGACCGAACACCAAATTCCATGACTTTCGCTGATTCCCTGACTTTTCAGGTCCCGCACGAACTCTGTTTTTTGACTCGATAGTCAAGTGATATGGCAGCAGCCCTAAAATCCATGATAAAACACTTTGGTTTCAACTTTAACAAAAAGCCACCCAATGATGGCTTCTATGTAAAACTAAGACTGTACACACATGTGGGTAGTTGTGGCTCATCAATAAAGAAAACTAAGAAAATTATCAATCGTTACTGTATACAGATGTTATTTTTTACATAGAATTGAACGTGAAAATTTCGGCTGCAACTCTACAATAAATTGAAATTTCGGGGGGGGGGGTAGCCAAATTATTACGTAATTAGGGGAGGGAGGAAAATATTACGGGCGATTATCAGGGGGGAGGGGGTCCGAAAATGGGCAAAAATACCATTACCGGAGTTTTCCCCTTAGTATCCCAGGGGATATAACACGGAAAATCACGTTTCTCAGTGAAAACATTCCCGCCAGTTAATATCCCTGGGATATTAACTGGACAAAGCCATGGGATATTAACTGGAAACGGCATGGGATATTAACCGGAACAATGTTTTATCATAAATACCGTATGCATGTGTAAAGAAAATTATTACAAATATGACATAAACATTGCCGCCAAGTAATATCCCATGGGATATAAAGCGGAACAGGGTCCATATAATATCCCAGTGGGTTATTAAGTGGGGTGGGATACTAAGTGGAAATCTCCGGTATGTAATTTTTGCACGCGCCCTTGTCAGAGTGGTCGGGCTCGTTGAGCCCACGATGCCTTGTATTTTACGAGGTGTCGCCAATGGTTTGTGACGTTTGTTTTTTAGGTTTGTTCTGTAGCGTTAACTGTATTAGCTTGGAACGCTTATGGTTGGGGAGTAGCCGCTCACTCGGCACTGCTCACCTCTTTCTGTCCGACCAATTAATTGGTTTGGACTGTTTGTTCTGATCATCTTGCGTTGGTGTTGATAAAATTAAAGTTAATTGTTGTTATTTGTAGAGTCTGAAGAAGCCGATTTGTATTACACCTACTGCAGATCCATTACACCCATTCACAAACTCCATGTTCTCCACGTGTTCTCGTCTCTCTAAAAGCACGGTGGAACCAAAAGGTCAAAGCAACTCATTGCGACCGTAGATATGTAACACAATACGGACTAAAAAAATGAATAGAAATCACACGAAAAGTTGCGGGTCATATACCCGCAAAAAGGCCGTCGAGTTTTTTTTGCTCATACTCACTTCCAATACAACCATTATCCCCCAAAAAAAGTCATAGAAATCAACCCAAGTCTCCAAACACGTTAAACAACACAAATTGTTTATCCGGCAAAAAAAGGCATAGAAATCGACCCAAGTCCCTAAACATGTTAAACAACAAAAATTGTTATGAACTACAATGATCTTCCAACAAAGAAACACGCAGAAAAAAACACGAATTCCAACTTAAACCGCACACGCAAACCAACACATTTTACACAAAAAACCACAAGAAACGAAATCACTCCTGCCACAAACACAACAAATTTGCATAAAGGAAAGTCACAAAAAGAAATCTCAACGCCCAGCCATCACTTCGCAAACTACTACACTAAAGCAAAAGAAAACAGAAAGCTAAGAAAAACTCGAGGGCGCTCAGCAGTCCTGACGTCACAACAAATCTCTAAGCGCCCTCGAGTTTTTCTTAGCTTTCTGTTTTCTTTTGCTTTAGTGTTGTAGTTTGCGAAGTGATGGCTGGGCGTTGAGATTTCTTTTTGTGACTTTCCTTTATGCAAATTTGTTGTGTTTGTGGCAGGGGTGATTTTGTTTCTTGTGTTTTTTTTGTGTAAAATGTGTTGGTTTGCGTGTGCGGTTTAAGTTGGAATTCGTGTTCTTTTCTGCGTGTTTCTTTGTTGGAAGATCATTGTAGTTCATAACAATTTTTGTTGTTTAACATGTTTAGGGACTTGGGTCGATTTCTATGCCTTTTTTTGCCGGATAAACAATTTGTGTTGTTTAACGTGTTTGGAGACTTGGGTTGATTTCTATGACTCTTTTTGGGGGATAATGGTTGTATTGGAAGTGAGTATGAGCAAAAAAAACTCGACGGCCTTTTTGCGGGTATATGACCCGCAACTTTTCGTGTGATCAGTAACTTTCCATGAAATTGCATACATAAAGTACAAAAAGTACACAAACCCTTAATGAAGCTGTCAAAATAACAAAATATCACAGGACACACATTATGCGAGAATTATTACATTACATTTGACAAAAAATATGAATTCTGAATTTTCACGGACTGAGCCTGTTCAGATAATATTATCTGGCTTCTTGAGGGTCGGTGACCTGCTCAGCTCAGATAATATTATCTGGCTTTTTGAGGCTCAGTGACCTGCTCAGTTCAGATAATATCATCTGGCTTTTTGAGGGTTGGTGACCTGCCATCTGAAAATTGGTATGCCAAAGGTGCTGGGTTCGATTCCCAGCTACGTTCTTGCACATGCCTAACTTTTCCACCTTTCTTTCCATTTAACTAATATTATAGGACCAACACTTCGAAATCGAATTTCTCGCTTACTACAGTACTTCATCAGAATTTAGACTGGTAAATTGGGGCTTTTAAGTAACCTTTAGAGTACTTTAAGCACTTGTGGTAAAAGTAATTTTTGAGTAAAAACGACTAGGGGTTTCTGAGAACAACAACTTCAAATGGCTGAAAATCATGATTTCTCCTCGTTTTACTGAGTGTTTGTAATTGAATTTCTCGCCTACAAATCGGAATTTAGACTTGAAAATTGTGGTTTTTAGAGTGCTTTTAAAGTGCTTTGGGGCCGTCCATAAACTACGACGTTAAAAAATTCAAAATTTTGCACCCCCACCCACCCCCCATCCGACGTTTACCGACGTTTTCATCATCACCCCCCATAAAAATTTCGACGTTTGGGAGGCCCCCCCCGAAATAAAATTTTCGAATTTTCGTTCAAAATCTGAAGCTGCTTTTCTGACTGCGTAGTCACAAATGAATAATAGAAAAATTTATGCCTGTGCACATACGTATTTACCAGTTAGTTACACCAATCTTTCAAGAATTTATTTAACTTTCAGTTAAAAAAGAGTCATTCAAATCGGTTGAGATTTGCGGTTGCCACAAGTAAAAAATCTGTTGGGTTGTTTTAATCACTCTTGTTCGTTGCCAAAATCAGTGTTTCAAATTGGAGGGCAAATATCTCGAGAACCAAGCAAAGCATCTTAACGAAAACTCTACCAATCGATAATTTATTTGTCTTTCATTCAAAAAAGATTTATTCAAATCTGTTGGGATTTACGGTTGCTACAGTAAAAAGATCTGCTGGGTTGTTTTTTGCACACCCTATACAAATCACGCTAACATACTGTATGTTGTACAACTACAAAAATGTGTCAAAAACCGTTTGACTTTCTCTGCATTCTTGCTTATTCTGCAATCGTCAAACCTTACCAAAAAAGGCCAAAAATACGTCAACGTTTTGCCTCAACCCCCCACCCCCCTCCGACGTTCTGCGACGTTTTTCGGGGTACCCCCACCCCCCTCTCTGAACGTCGTAGTTTATGGACGGCCCCTTTAAGAACCATTGATAATATTTTGTCAGTTCTTAAATTTTCTGGCAGTATCCCCATCAGACCTGATTAGACCTATTTCCTCAGAGAATTTTAATTTGTAGTCTTAGTTTGTAGTCAAAAATTTTCGAGAAAATAATTTGTAGTCTTAGTTTGTAGTTGTCAAATTCAGGTCCAAAAAATTTGTAGTCTTAGTTTGTAGTCAATTTGTAGTCAGGTTGCAAAACGTCAGAAATTCGATGTTACTGCGAATTTTTGCCGATTGAACAATCAGTCATTAGATTGAACAATTACGCGGGCATTAGAGCCGGAAATCGGCCCAGCCCTCCCAGTCTTGTGTTGAATAAACTTTGTTGTTGTTGTTGTTGTTGTTGTTGTTATCAGTCATAATAATGCTTTTCAAAAATAGGTACCGGAAAACAGACATAGACTAGCAATTCGGTTGATGGGGGTAGAATTTTCAATTACTGAGGGGGCTGCGGGAATGGTAACCCAAAATGTCCGATTTTTGGCTAAAATCAAGTTTGTTTGGGTTATTTTTCGTTAAAATAGGTTAAAATATGATATTTTGACCTCTTTCTTTAAAATAGGTTAAAATATGTTATTCTGAGCTCATTTACACCTAGTCTAGGCATACTTTTATCATAACATTCTATACAAAATTCTTCCAAAAAACTCCTTAACCCTTTGAATTTCACCCCAAAAATATGTGTGGTGAATAGTCCCGATGTGTTGACATTTAGAAAAGGTCCACTAATCAAGTCCAGACTGATTTCTGACATTTCGGGGAAAGGTCGTGAATTTTCCGACCCTTCTACGGTTCGAAAGCAAAAATGGATATGGAAGTGTCGGAAACCGGTGGAAGATGGATATATGAATAATTTTTCTTCATATATCAGTGTTTTTCTTCACATATGAATAAGTTTCACGATATATCCATTTACCGCCGGTTACGAGATATTAGTAGCTAAATTTAAATCTTCAGTGTATGCAGCCCAGTTAATCATGGTGGAAACTATGGAGCAATGCTATATTAGTCTGTGGAGCCTAGGATACACATGTACAACAGTGATTCTGTGTAATCACTGACTTATCAGAATTGCCATATTTCAGAAACTTCGAAAATCGTAAATACGGTTATCATGAACACAAAAGAACAAAACGTACAAAGCGTAGACGCACATAGCAGTCCAAAAAGAGTATCACGAACACAACTTTACTGTCTTAGGTCTTGGCCTTTTCTCTAATTGGGGGCAGGTGCTGCTTTTGTGGATCGTCAAACAAATAATTGTTTTCGAAATGGAATAGCCAGTCGTAATTTCCCGGGCACAGTCTAACCTGGAAGCGGTAACAGGCCCACCGGGTCTGAGCTCGTTGTTTATGCACCTGGCACAGTCCTTTCGTGGCAAGGAACAACCGGTGCATAGTGGACCCATCGAACCGTACATTCCTGATGACGTTCAATAATTCGCTCCCGGTCAGATGAGGATCGATAGGCTCGAGCTGCTGCCTTCAAACCCTCCACATCGGCCATCGGTCGCTCTGCTCTGGATGAGGCATCCATCTTGTTGGCCAGCTCGAGTAGAGACCGTATCAGCCACACACGGAATGGCTTGCTTAGGCACTTTCTATCATCGGCCGGGTTGAGTTCAGAGTAGACGCACAGAGTGTTGTTCACAGCCGCCTTTAAAAAGGAAATGCATCTGTTGTACATGTACTGTACGTAATCGCTTATTACAGATGTTGTATAATGTTTAGTAGCAGTTGGAAAGAGAGAGAGAGAGAGAGGCATACATGTACGTGTACTAGGGGGTTTGGGGTGGTTACCCCCTGCTGAAAAGGCCAAACCCCAACTCACCCCCGAGACAAGAGTTGGGACCCCCAACGCAAAAATACTAGTAGTGGCTCCAGTACTAACAAACTGGCTCAGAAATCACTAATTTTTAGCCTAAATTTCGCTTGAAAAGCCTTTAGAAACCGAATTTGGCGTTTCCACTCAGTCGTTTTAAACGCGTATTTGAAGGCAAATTTTCAAAATTTCCTCGCCCTGGTCGGGCAGATACTTTCAAATATACCTAGATTAGGTATGGCCAATGGTTTTCAAAAATTCACGCTACAGCAAAAAAATTATGCTAAAACCGCCGATAAATTGACCGGATGCGATAATTTACGCAAAAAACCGCACTTGATTCCGTGAAAAATTAGAAAAATGCGATCTATAAGCGTCCATCTGCGAAGAACTTTTGTATGGAGCACTTGGTAGTTGTAGGGCCCGACCGGATACAAATTTCTACCGGATCCGGATATCATTGATCAACTTAAAATTTTTTTAGAATGCAATAAACCATATATATACCTTTCTTTGTTCTATAACAGTTGATTCAAAACAACATCTAATAATTGTAGCTCAAACTATGGTTGGATAATATCGGGTTTTTGCGATGCATGCGATATTGCATATATCATATGCATGCAAAAATGAGATATGTACAGTACATATTTTTTGCATATTTGCGTATTTTATCACCGCGGCTAGAAATTGATAACTGGAAGCTTTCCAAGCATTTTCGAGTTTGGTCGGAATGTCTATGTAATCTTTAGCATTTATTAGGCTTACCTATTTTACAGATACGGACCTCATCTGGAAAAAAAAACAGAAGGGGAAACACAGTTTGGCATGAAAGTTCAGCTCATTTCGTAATTTTTAGATAAAAATGGTTGACATCACAGACTTTTGGCTAAATTATTGTTTGCATGTTCAAATTTGTTCTCTCTAATGTGGTATACTTAGCCGACCTTTTGGTAGACCTGTCCTAGTTTTACAAACTAAAAAATTATGAATTTGAAAAATCTCAGTTGAGATTTCCATTCTTTGCGAGCTGAGTTTAGAGTTTCAAGTCATTCATCTCCATTCTGCAACTGAAAAGAGACGCTTTGATCTCTGTAAAGTACAGATTTACAGTATAAACTTGCCTCAATAATAGTTAGTTTTTTTTATTTTAGATGTTTTATTTTTAATTAAATGAAAAATTAGCAAAAACAAGGCGACTAGCCTAAACATAGAAATCCAGTCTGCTTGGCTGTTTTGTGATGTTGATTGTATCACATTAGTATTATTATTTTTGTTGAGTTTGTTTTGGCCAAGTCCTAGCCTGTTCGCCTTCTGTAGCTTGGAGTTATCCCCTTCCGAAATGAACTGACCCGAATTTTCAGATGTCAATTTTTAACGTAAATATTTCAAGAACCCTTCATCGGATCTTTGCCAAATTTTCCAAGTTAACCAATCTTTATATGGACTTAAGAACCTGAAGAGCTCAGCTTTTTCACAAAACCGGTTAAAATCTGTCGAATTTTTACTTTCAGTCAAGGTGAAAAATTAGCATTGTCAAAAATTAGGGTGTTATCCTTTGCACAGAAATCAGGGTTATACGAACTACTGGGGTCATTGATTACAATCGCCTCAAGAAATTTCTAACAAACATTCAGTCGAGTGCAATATTTATGTTGAAAATACGTAAAAAATCACGTTTTCTCCTCTGTGACTGATATCCGGCATATCCGGCAGGTAATATCCGGATCCGGTACCGGATCCGGATATGGCCATATCCGGCCGGATCCGGATCCGGATCCGGATATCCGGTCGGGCCCTATGTACTTGGTACCATTTTTAATTATGGGCAACAGATTTGAATAACTCAATCAATAAGAAAATAAAAAATCACGTTTTCTCCTCTGTGACTGATATCCGGCATATCCGGCAGGTAATATCCGGATCAGGTACCGGATCCGGATATGGCCATATACGGCCGGATCGGATCCGGATCCGGATATCCAGTCGGGCCCTATGTACTTGGTACCATTTTTAATTATGGGCAACAGATTTGAATAACTCGCGCTAGAAGCAAAATTTACGCTAAAACGGCAATAGCATGACCGGATGCGATTATTTACGCAAAAAACCGCACATAATTTCATGAAGAATTGGAGAAATGCGGGTTCAAAACAGCCGCGTGGATCAAATCGCGTAAATTACGTAGTGTTCATAACTTGGTTGCCGTCCCAGCGGTGGCTGATTTTCTATGGCGCGTGTTACGAAGGTGAAACCAACTTGATTGTTTAAAATCTACTAGAAAGATGTGAATAATCGTCGCCCAGCTAAATTAAAGCAAAAAAGTATGATTGCAAGTGTTGGGTACAATAAAAGCCTGAAATGGCAAAAATTTAGGGTTACAGAAACTTCAACATCGTTTGTGGGGTTAACGGCAAAGAGCAGAGAGCAAATTCTTATATCATTCGAAAGTCTGAACTCTACTGTACACGGAACCGATTGAACATCTTGCGCCGAATTCGTCGTTTTTTTACAAGAACGAGGAACATGAAAAAAATCCACGAAAATGCCCATTTTCAGTAGTTAAGAAAGAATCCAATTTGTGGGGACCGCATCAAACTGCACTGAGAAAAAGAGTGGTGCTATATAGGTAACAAGTTACACTGATTTTAAATCCGGTTGAACAAAATTTGAATCAACTCTCCTTTTAGCAGAAAATGAACATTGAAAAACAACGAATTCAGTTTTCGAGAGGAAAATGCCCTTTAACGGCCGAATTATGATTCAAAATGCATCTTATTCGATAGCTCACACTCTGTTTCATATAAATACATCACATCCCCCTATCAATAACGGAACACGAAAAAGCATTTGCGCTTGAAGTTGCAAAAACGGCTTTGGACCACTTTTTGGCTGTGATTTTGTATTTTCTATTCGGCGCGGCGCGAACGTGCTTTGGCCATCCCTACTTAGATGCTTTCTGCCCAACCAGATACTTTCAAATTTTTACACCCCTTTCCGAAACCCTGGATACACCAGGCGTTTCGGAGCTTTGTGAAAATTTGGAGCCCCCCTCTGGGCGAAAACCCCCTCGACCCCCACCTGAGGAAAACCCCCTACCCCTCCCCTAGGTCGGCCCGGAGCTGTTACATGCACGTTATGTTGTTGCATGGAATGCACTAACTAAAATTTGAGAAATGTTTCCCTTGTCTTACAACGCAACAAAATCAAACCCCTATTTTCAGCCCTCGCGCTAGTCTCACAGCGAAAACTAAGAACGTACAGGGGTTGGGGTCGGGAGTGGGGTATGGTCGTTGTAATCAGAAGCCCTGACTACGGCTTCAGAGACCCTAAATACGGTTTCGGAACCCCAATTAGGGTTTTAGAAGCCCTAAATAGGGTTCCGGAACCCTACGTAATTTGGGTTTCTATGGCACAAACAGGGTTACAGAACACCAAATTGGGTTTCTGAAACCGTAATTGGGGTTTCAGAGGCCCAAAATTGGGCTCCGGAACCCTAATTTGGGTTTCAAAAGCCTTAATTAGAGTTCCGGAACCCTAATTTGGGTTTTTGAAACCCTAAATAGGGCTCCGCAATCAAAATTTGTGTTTCTGAAACTCAAAATAGGGTTCCGGAACCCTAATTTGGGTTTCAAAAGCCCTAAATAGGGTTCCGAACCCAAATTTGGGTTTCATAGAGACTAAACAGGGTTTCTGGAGGCCCAAAATAGGCTTCCGGAACCGTAATTTGGGGTTCAAAAGCCCTAAATAGAGTTCCCGGACCCTAATTTGGGTTTCAAAATCTCTAAAGATTTCTGATTCATTCTAACTGTATTCTGTAGAATATAATGGGGGTTTTTTGCACGTTTCAAAGCAAAATAGGCTTTTTTGCACATTTTTAATAAAAAATAGGGCTTTTTGCATGTTTTAAAGCAAAAATAGGGTTTTAAAAAATGCACTTCAAACAGGATTTTTACCCGATTTTTAGTCTATTTTTACAAGTAAAAATTTGAGCCCAAAAAAGGTCGCTGAAACCCACTTTTGGATACCAAAAAGGTTGCTGAAACCCCTTTCGGGCATAGTGCTGAAACCCTATTTTGGATCAGAAAAATTCCAACCCCAGCCGAAAATCCAGCTATATGTATGATAGGAGCGGAGAAAACTGCTGTAACCCCGACCGAAGCTGAGCGAGAGTACTCCATGTCTTTCTGGGTATGAGGTTTCAGTTTTCAGGGGTATGGTCGTCCCAGGGGATATTGGTCTATTAAGGGATCATATTTACGTGTTACAGGGCATTCGGCGAAGGGAGTTGCGGGCTGGCGCCGGCTAGGGGGTGGGGTCAAAGCCGAAATTTGCTGAAGTGGGGTTTCGCACTAGGCTAAAAATAGCTATTTTGGGATAAAAATCGTAAAAAATCTCTAATTTTTACTCAAATACAGCTAAAAAGTGCGGTTTCGGAGGGGATTTTAGCTATGTTAGTGTATTAAATTTACCACCCCCAGCCGAAATTCTAGCTTCGTGTCTAGCGGGGATGCAAATAGCATGGACCAGACTAACACAATAGACAGAACGCAGCCGCACGCTCAAGGAATGGAGTCAACGCATCAATGCCGGCGCAGCAGCCAAAGTTGTTCAGGCCTCAACGAACGCCGTAGTCGGTAGTTCACACAATTGCCACTATGCACTAATCAAGCCGTACAAGTAGACGAGTGCTATGCAAATTTTTGCCAAAAACCCGGTCTTCATACCACTTTATAATTACAGCATGAAGGCAGAAGAGCAGCACGCTTTTCTAAATTTGTCCGTACCGTACATACCTTGCATCCATTTGCGAGCAGTTAATTAAGTCCTCTTGCTGTCAATAGTGCAACTTTGTGTTTCGGCGATCTTTGAATTCTGCCATCAGATATAAACCGTACGCATGTCACCTGAAAACATTTCCTTTTCGAATTCCAACACAAAAGTGGTTTACAATTTTTGTATTTGTTTGTTGTCGTCCGATCTTGTTGCTGCCGCGTTGCTCGGCTACACAGTGGCGGTGTTTTCTCGATCTAGCCGACAGTCTTTATCAAACGGCCAACACCGGCGCACACTAGAGAGAAAATAAACTGTAGCGAAAGTAGTGTAGCCCTGGCGCTCTGCATGCGATCGGCCGTTCCTTCCCTCCCATTACTGTTATTTTACTAGTGAATTTTTATTTTACTATTTACTAAATTTACTACAAATTCAGCTCTTCAATATAATTTTAATTTTTGTTTTACTACCAGGCAGCTCCGATTTTACTAATTTTTGTTTTACTAATAAATTTACTAATTTTACTACTATTTTACTACGATTTTACTAGTCATTAGGAGCAATTTTGCATCATTGATGCCAAGATCTTATGAATAATTAATGTAGGTGCTAAACAGTTGGTAAATTTGATCATGATACGAGGATCTCAAGAAGTTTAGAGACAAAAAAGTTTGAAATTCGACTGACAAAAGTGCTTGCACACATCTTTTATTGCAAAATTGATCAAGAATTTAGCTGGAATTCACCAAAAACTAGTAAAATAGTAGTAAAATTTTCATTTTACTATTGACGGTCTTTGTTAATTTAATTTAATTTTTACTTTACTATTGGCTCCTAATTTTACTTTTTACTATTATTTTACTACTAGTAAAATACCACTAGTATTACTAATTTTTGTTTTACTATACTGTAGTAAAATAACAGTACCTCCCATGCTTGTTTGCTACACAAAGCGGCCTTTGTTCTCGGCCACGCCGTCCCACGCTTTTGCGCGCCAACTTGGCACAGACTGAGACTGGCTGGCACGTCCTACACACATGTACAAACAATACAAACAGAGACGGCCGTCCTACTAACACAGCATTTACGCATGCCTAGACACATCAACAATGCAATCACCTGGGTACTGGTCTCAAGCCGGCCTTAGGTTTATGAGATAATTTATGCATATAATTTTCAATGGCCATCCTAAAGGATGAACTAGGCAAATTTAGCCTCAAATTTACTAAACACGGCTATTTCAAAGCTACAAACTAAGTTCCATAGCTTAGCTTTCCGTAAACAATGAATAATGAACGAACGCTACCTACTACCAATAACGATTAATTTAAACCAACCTGATTCATGCTCAACAGGCCACGGCAAGACCGGGCACGTTGAGGCAGGATTGTCGGCGGATTCTTCACATTTGAACGCCGTCGAAACCTGTTGCTTCGTATTTGAACGCCGTCGAAAGCAGTCCGCTTCGCATTTGAACGCGGCCATCTGAAATCATGTCAATCCGACATTTATTTTTTTCCGGCCCTTGCAAACTGCACATATATTTTGAAATATATACCGACAAAATCCGACCCATAAAAAATTTCACGACCTTTAACGCATTTTTTCCGACCCTTCTAAACGCCTCTGGACCTACTCCATATGGAGTAGGTGTGATTCAAAGGGTTAAGGGGATTGCGAGTGGCTAAGTGGCATTGAATGCTCCACGGAATTCCAGTCCTGAACATTTCGTTTTTTTCTAAAAATGAGACAAATTTTATAAAAACTAAGGCTATTTCTGCAAACAAACATATGGCATTGAATGCTCAACAGAATTCCAGTCCTGAGCGTTTCGTAATTTTCTAATTATAGAATGAGACAAATATCATAAAAACTAAGGTAAGGGGCCGTGCAAAAATGACGTCATCGATTTTTGGCCATTTTTCGACCCCCCCTCCCCACCTTGTCATCGGTTGTCATCATTTTCCAAACCCCCCTCTAAAATCGAAAAAATGACGTCACTTTTTTCCAACCCCCCCCCCGAACTTGCAAAAATTTCTGCATTAAAATGAGCAAATTTTGGGACAGTAGTTCTTAGATTCTTCTACTAGTTATTCTTCTAAATTCCTCTAGATTTTCCCGTATTTAGAAACAGTTTGTTTTAAGAAGACTTCCCGTTATTTTTAAGAAAATCATAGAAAAAAATTCGAAAATCTGCTAATTTATCACAATTCAGTGAAAAAGCCATAGACACAGTTAATATGAACTACATGTATTGAAAACAGTAAGGTATCCAAGTAAGGTAAGTGTACGTACACCTTTTTTGGTGCAGGTAGAAAGAAAAAACCTGTTAAAAATAAGAAAAACTTTACTAAAGGTATCTAAATAGAGCCCTCCTGTGCATGGTGCCTCTTTTCACGGCCTGGCCTGCAATATCAAATTTCGAGTCTGCCCAAATGACATTTTGCCGCAGGATGGCCTGGCCCGTTTCGGGAGAGATAAAATTTTCCCGTATTTAGAAACAGTTTGTTATAAGAAGATTTCCGGTTATTTTTAAGAAAATCAAAGTAAAAAATTCGAAAACCTACTAATTTATCACAATTCAGTGAAAAAGCCATGGACGACGCGGTTATTATCCTTTCTGGTGAAGGAACTAAGAAAAAGACGTGTCAAAAATACGTAAGAGAAAACGAAAAAATTCATTACAAAAGGTGTCAAAATTAGAGCCCTGCACGGGGTGCCTCTTTTCACAGCCTGGGCTGGAATATCAAATTTCGACTCCGCCTGGTTGACATTTGGGGCCGGACGGCCCGACCCGTTCTGGGAGAGGTAAAATCGCCGAAATATCTTGCAAAATCACTTGTGCGAGTACTACGTACAGTACGTAGAAAAGAAACATTTCTAATGACGCAACAAATCTAAACATAAAAGTGATTTAAAGAAAAGCTTGTTTTGGCTAAAAGTACAACCTAGATTTTAAAAAGTAACCCTATCCATCCCAGGCAGGCTCCAACCGGAACAACCAAGCCAAAATTCTCTACCGAGCGCCTATGCAGGGCTCTAATGAGGACCAGAATACGTTTTAAATGCGTTTTTTAAAGTTAATTTTTTAAAATTTTCGCGCACTTGTTGGTCAGAATCCAACCAGGCCTCCTCATACTACTAAAACTGTTAATTTTAACCTAAGAATGCCTTTCAAATGCGTTTTTGAAGGCTAATTTCTCAAAATTTCCCTATGAGGCAAAAGTGACGTCATCTTTGGCCGAACCCCCCCTCCCCCCCTTGTCATCGGTTGTCATCATTTGGCAAACCCCCCCTCCCCCCCTAACCGATGACGTCATTTTTGCACAGCCCCTAAGAAAAGGCAAAACTTAATCTATATGATCACCTTCCACTGGAAATTTATGGGGCAACTTGGAAAAAAGCGGGAAAACAGGAAAAATGATATTTTTAATACTTTACATCAAACATAGATTGATTATCGGTATGCTTTAAAGATTTAATGAGCTTATCGGAAGTTCAAGACATTTAAAAATGCTGATTACGGGCTGAATTTATGTAAAAATGTAGGGAAAAATCAGAAAATTTACAAGAAAAATGACTACAAATTGGCTACAATTTCGGGAATTTTCAATTAGTAGTTTGTAGTCAATTTGTAGTCAGCCAAAATCATTTGTAGTCTTATTTAATATGCAGTCCTGATGACGTCATAATCGCCGATAATATGTAGTTTGTAGTTAGTAGTTTGTAGTACCGAATTAGGTCTAGACCTGATCCAGTCCAGTGGCAAAGTTTCAGTCCTGTCCATCGGCCCCTATCTGAGGACGATACTTGCATGCATGGGCCTGGGGCCTTACCCCCATCCATCCAAGTTTTCCCGGCCGAATGGATGATACTACAGTTGGTAGGTACCACCAAATTTTAGATAAGTCCAGGTTCAGGTATCTCTAAAATCCAATTTCAGGTTCAGGTTCAGGTACATTTTTCAAAAGTACCCAGGTCCAGATGTCAGGTTCAGGTTCAGGTACTTTCAAATAAAGACACAAATTTTCGGCTATTTTCTAAGTTTATACCCATGGCTTATACAGACTCGCCGCGATACTCATAACTCTCTTCAAAGGAAAGCAGTTCAAAGATAAGCTGCGCATATGAGAAACGTCTTCCCGATGCTTAGCTTAAAAACAACGAAATTAGAATAAACATCTACTTACCAAGGGTATTTGAATTAGTATTGGAAGATAACGAAAACATGTGCAACAACATTCCAGCAAACCTGACCTTGTATTATACGTCAGATTCATTAGAAAGTCTTACACAGTGTTCTGTGATAGATTCTGTATCGCATGTATGTATGAATAAAAAGCAACGCGGCGCTAGTCACCTCTCGCCTAATGTCGGTTCAGTTGTCTTGCTGAAAGACAGCTCACCTCGTGCCTCTTGGAAATTGGGCAAAATTGTATGGCTAGTAACCAGTGCTGACGGGGTATGTAGGTCTGCCTATGTACGGATCCCTTCTGGTAGAGCTTTGCTTCGTGCAGTCAAGCTTTTGGTCCCACTGGAAGGGCCGGTTGATGACTATTTTGGCGTTTTTCTTCTGTTTTAGACCGTATTCACCATCAGATCTGGTTATAACTGTGGACCGTACGCCAACTTCTCCTGCCAGTGCACGCCCTCGTCAAGTGCAGAACAACCGACCCCAACCTGTAACCTCTGACCAGACGAGCGCTAAGTCAGGTGATGTCCAGGAACGCTTGTTCTGTACCTTTTGCAAAAAATACAGCCATGTGGAGTTTTTCTGTTATGCTCGTCATCGGTTTCTGGCTAACAAAACGAAGCGTAATCGTGCCAAAACAAACAAACCCAGGCCCTCTCCAAAACCCAATTCTGAGGACATACCAAAACCATCGGGTGAACTAGTCAAGGAGACTGTTTTCAAAGTTGTGCGCGAGTATAACGTGTCTGGGGCAAGCAAGTGCAAAAATCCAAGCAGGTCACGATTGGTCATAAGAAGGGCGGTGGAGGTCGGCAAGGCAACAAGAACAAGAATAAGAACTAGCTACTGTTGTTCCGTATTTTAACTGCATTCCTGTCTATTCTGCTTTATTTGTGTTCTGTTCAACTACTGATTTATTTGTTTCGAGCTGACTTTTGAGTATGCTTTGATTACTGCTGTGATTTCGATGCTCGTGTTTGGCTTCCGTGGCTTTTCTTACTTTCCTTCACCTGGAGTGTCAAAACACGAGTTTCGATTGTTTGTGTTTGGCGCCATTCAGGCGCGCAGTCTAATTCGCTCTGAGAGTGGTGCTTGTTGTTGTTAATCTGCGCGACGTAAAGCGAGGAGAAGAGAGTTGCTAATAAAAGGAGTCGTTGAGGTCAGTCGGTTGTTGACCACAAGTTGCACCGTAGATCGCGGAACCCGGCTAATAGAAAGTAAGCTGCGGTTGAGAATCGAACCACTTTATTTACGTAGATCTTTTCCGATCATGTTGAGTACTGCCAACAACTAGTTTGTCGCTACAGGTATTTGAATTAGTATTGGAAGATAACGAAAACATGTGCAACAACATTCCAGCAAACCTGACCTTGTATTATATGTCAGATTCATTAGAAAGTCTTACACATTGTTCTGTGATAGATTCAGTTGAAGGGAAATGGGGTTAGGTGTAGCTGTGGGGGAAAATCAGGGAAGGTCAGAAATGGTCTCCAACTTAATTAATTAACGTCCTTATGACTATACAACTCAGGAGCGTGCCCTATGCTGATGTAGTGATCATTAGACTCGTCAGGCGAAGGGCTTTCAAATGATATATAACGCGACCATATTTGGAGGATTTTTCAATTTTGGAATTTTGCACAAAAATAATCGATAATCGATATTTATAGATAAAATTTGCTAATTTATAATTAACAATGATCACTAAAAATATTAACATGCATTTCGCGAGAAAGTCAGCTTATGGGGGGCAAGGGGGTTCATCTCACCGATCCGGCTAAAATTTTATGAGCATAAACTAGACCACGAACGATGACCTTCGGCGCATATTAGAAGAAAAACACCCCCCTAGAACCGGAGCTACACCCCATCAAAGTTGACTCGCCAGCCGTTTTTTCGCCAATTTTTGGACCTCTAACGACCGAAATTCAAACGTGCGCCGTTTGCGCATTTCTAAACCGACAGCTTTCGCATGCGCACCAATCGATAGCTATTTCAAAATACTTTAAATCCCCCACTCAACTTCTTCCGTATCACACCTGGTTAGCGAGTTATTTTCCGAAATGTACCAAAAATGGCAAAAAAGGACCCTGCATTTTTTGAAACTATTTGCCAATAACTACAGCCACGGAAGTTTGGGAAGGCTGGAACTTGCTTTAAAAGTTAGATCACACTTGCCCAAACATAATCCACACAAATTGGTCCAAATCCCTGGGGGGGAGCTGGGGGTTTTGGCCCCTCAAAGGTCTCCGGAAAAAAAATTTTTGCTCAAAATTAAAAGTAAAGTAGTCTATCTGATGCAGTTTGAAGCGCTGATTTCAAATATAAAGTCCGTTTGGCTTGACTCAGCCTGGATCAGAAGATATTCAAGTCCAAGCTTTGGAAAATCAATGCCCACCTGGTGACCATATCTTTTGATAGCAAGCCCAAACCGAGTTATGGTGCAGTGTTCTAGACCTATTTTGGCCTGCTGAGTTTAATAACTTCATTTTTGCGCTACGACCTCTGGTTCGGAAGTTATGGCCATCTGAAAATCAGTACAGTCGTGCCTCGTTAATATGGCCCTCGTTAATATGGCACCCTCGATTATATGGCCAATTAGCTGTTGTCCCAATTATTTTACACAGTATATGTACACGTTAATATGGCCCTTGGTTTCTGGCTATGGCCAAGAGTTTCTGTGTCCCAATGTCTCAGTTTACATGCTTAACTGATTCGTTAATATGGCCCTCGTTAATATGGCCAAAAAAAGCTGACTGACTTCTTAATATGGCCATCAGGATAATCTACAATTTCGATTAGAATTTCGTCGCTTTTGTTTTTCGTTGCTTTTTCTGTTGCGCATTCAAGCTTCACGTTCAGTTTTAATTTTCCGCGCTTACAAAATTGCTTGCCGCTTATTATGGCTTCTTCTGGTACTGGTTTGGTACTAACTTAAGCAAACGCCGCAAAAGGTCGGAACTTGAGCTATTTTACTGCAGAGGAGATCCTTACGTTGTGTAAATTGCATCACGGACTATTTTGGTCGTACAACACCCGCTGAATAGCAATCTATTTGCGCTGATTTGATTTGCATTTCGTTTTCTCTGATACATAAAGTAAATGGTTGCTTCTGTTCTAAGCAAAGAATGAACCAGCTGAAGGTTATCTGTTGATATATACCAGTAAAATTATTATAGACAGGTACAGAATGATGCTACAACTCAGATTTCACAATTTTTTAAATTTTTTTTAAGTTTTGTTAATATGGCTGATTCGATAATATGGCCAGTTGGGTCGTGTCCCAAAGTGGCCATATTAACGAGGCACGACTGTACTACAAAAAAGTCCAATTTTGGCAGTGCACAAAAATCATTTTTTTATCCAGGTCCAAAATTTTATTTCTAACCAGCTTGCCGGATGTATTTTTTCCCACTAATTCCAAAAATGCCTTCAATTTTTATCTAGGAGTTCGGCTTCTCGAGATATGGCCGTTCAAAGTTTCGCGGCAAATCTGCACTTACAGCTCTCACTCTGCTTTGGCCTGATAAACCGACTGCGTCGATTTGAGCCGCTAATGTTCCTTTGGTTCTGTCCTACTAGATGTAGATTTACTTGACAAATCCAAAAACGGCTTCCTTTTTACAGTATGATGTCTACTTCAAGGGATATGACCGTTTGAACTTTCGCGGCAAATTTGTACCTAAATCGGCTATGACCTGCTAGCCGACTGTCTCCATTAGTACCGCTTGTGGTCTTTGTAAAGTCGCTATGTTAGATAGATTTTCTTGCTTTGTGTGATTTTCAGCTAGTTTCTCCACCTCAGCTTGCAAAGCTAACCAGTACAAAGTTTATTTCTGTGGGACCTGCTGAATCCGCCCCACGCATACAGTACAATACATGTAGTTAGGGGGTTTGGGGGGTTTAGCTCGCAGGCCCGATTTTCGGGACCCCCCATACGGATTCTGGGTGGTTTCTGGAACCCTGAAACCCTATTTTTGGTTGAGAAGTACAAAAATTCAGGGCACCCAAATACAAAACTGACGGCCAAGATCCAGGATAGGGTTTCAAGCTTGCTTTCAATCCCAAATTAACAAATTAGGGGTTTCGAAGGGCTAACTTCCGTTTCTAAAACCTTAATTAGGGTTTCTGAGGCATTGAATAGGTTTCCAGAACCCAACCGGTTTTTTAGCCCAAAAAGGTCACTGGAACCCAACTTTTGGTCACCAAAAAGGTCCCTGGAACCCCCTTTAGACTTTCTTGGTGGTGACTCATTGTCCCGGCGCGGCAAGTTTCTTGCCGCAAAGAGTTGGTCAATGACACAAAGCTCCACCCAGACCATGGAAAGCTGGTGACAGCGAGTAGGTAAAATGGGAACCGACTGGATCTGCTGTTGCAGCAAAGCCGCTTCAAAGCATGCCACATTGGAGGAGAAGATCAATGACGTCAGGAGTTGTCAATGGAAACCAACTAGGCCTGGTGTCCTCTCTCACACCAAGGGCGCACCAAGCCGACATTGGGAAGGAGCCGGCATCACCATGCGCCAAGCATTCTCTTAGTACCTAGCACCCAATAGCATGGCTAGAGTGGCTGGCAGTGATAGAAGGGAAACATCCAAGATGACGAACCATGGGGGTGGCAAAATGGACCCAGTGGCGTATCCAGGGGGTGTAGGGCATACATGTCGTTGGGGGGGGAATGGGGGGGGCGCCCCCCAAGCCCGATTTTTCGGCAAATGTCCCCCCCAGCGGATTTTTGGGGGGACCTGAAAACCCACTTTTGGATTCCAAAGTAAAATTGAAAATTTTAGCCCAGACAATACATTCTGCAGCACAAAATTGGGTTTTCGGCTACCATACAACCCAAAACAGGGTTTTGTAAGGCTTAGAAATCCTAAATAGGGTTTTTAGACTGCTTAGAAACCCTGATTAGGGTTTTTAGGTTACTTTTAAACCCTGATTAGGGTTTTCAGGTTACTTTTAAACCCTGATTAGGGTCTTTAGGCTGCTTTGAAACCCTGATTAGGGTTTTCAGGTTACTTTTAAACTCTGGTTGGGGTTTTTAGGCTGCTTTGAAACCCTGATTAGGGTTTTCAGGTTACTCTAAAACCTGATTAGGGTTTTCAGGTTACTTTTAAACCCTGATTAGGGTTTTCAGGTTACTTTCAAACCCTGATTAGGGTTTTTAGGCTACTTTGAAACCCTAAACAGGGTTTTTAGGTTACTTTCAAACCCTGATTAGGGTTTTTAGGTTACTTTCAAAGCCTGATTAGGGTTTTCAGGTTACTTTCGAAGCCTGATTAGGGTTTTCAGGTTACTTTCAAAGCCTGATTAGGGTTTTCAGGTTACTTTCAAACCCTGATTAGGGTTTTTATGTACTTTGAAACCCTAAACAGGGTTTTTAGGCTACTTTGAAACCCTAAACAGGGTTTTTACTACAGCTGGTAGGTACCACCAAATTTCAGGTAAGTCCAGGTTCAGGTATCTCGAAAATCCAATTTCAGGTTCAGGTTCAGGTTCAGGTACATTTTTCAAAAGTACCCAGGTGTCAGGTTCAGGTTCAGGTACTTTCAAATAATACCACACAAATTTTCGGCGATGGTGATGTTGGTTCTTGTGCATGTTTTCCTAATCTCCAAATTGTTGAGAAGCATTTTCCATTTTTTATATTTTACATTTTAGAACTTTCCAACTTCTTCGGGAGATGATTTGTGCCCGCCCGCTTTTTGCGGTATGACGGACCAATTGCCATTGTAGTAGGAAACCCCCACGCACTCCACGCACGTTCATTTCAGTGGCGTATCCAGGGGGGTGTAGGGTGTACACCCCATACATGTACTAGGGGGGTTTGGGGGGGTTACCCCCCCCCCGGCTGGAATGCAAAACCCCCCCACACACCCCCCCCCCCCGAGACAGGTTAAGGGACCCCTCCCCGCGACCAAAAAATACAAGTACTAGTAGTGGCTCCAGTATTAGCAAACTGGGTCAGAAATCACTAATTTTTAGCCTAAAATTCACTTGAAAAGCCTTTGGAAGCCGAATTTCGCGTTTCCACTGCTGATATTTAAGAAAAATCGGTGTTTTTGGAAGCTCTTTTTGTCATTTTTTGCTTGTTTTTAGCTTTAAAGCGCTATTTGGCAGCTTAAAATAGCGATTTTTAGCGTCCTTACTGAAAAAAACGTGCTAAAAACGCATTTCTAGGCGTTTCGGAGCTTTTTGAAATTTGGGACCCCCCACCTGGGCGAAACCCCCCCTCGACCCCCCACCTGAGGAAAAACCCCCCTACCCCCCTCCCCCCAGGTCGGCCCGGAGCTGTTACATGTATGGTACACCCCCCTTTGCGGTGGAGGTAGGAAGAAAAAAGTCTGTCAAAAATATAAGAAACTAATGTACTAAAACTGTCTGTTTTTGTGCTCAGAATGCCTTCTAAATGCGTTTTCGAAGGCAAAATTTTCAAAATTTTCTCGCCCTGGTCGGGCAGAAGCCAAACCAGGCCATCATAAACTACTAAAACTTGAAATTTCTGTTAATTTTAAGCTCGGAATGCGTTTTAAACGCGTTTTTGAAGGCTAATTTTGCTAAATTTTCTTACCCTGGTTGGGCAGCGGCTCAACCAGGCACTTTCAAAATTTTACACCCCCTCCCCTTTCCAAAATCCTGGATACGCCACTGGTTCATTTCAAACTCTGAGTTCCGGTATTAAGTTAAGGCTCAGGCTTACATAAGTTCTACTAGCTGACGTTTAAGCTTACGTTCAACAAACAAACTAAAGCTTAGGCTTAGGCATAGAGGACGACAAGCTTTCATAAAGGCAATTTCCGAATGGTGGCTTTTCCCTTTAATCGCCTTCATTTTTTAGTTACAGTACACGTAGGTGGAGATAATGTGCATTAGACGCTTCACGCACACCATTTTTTGGAACAAAACTGTAGAGCGTCAAGCAATATCTGATCTAACCAATTGCAAAGGTTGACAGTACGTGCTACTTGTACCGGGAAGTTTAAGACAAGAAAAACCTGAAAAGTAGGTACCGACCTAGTAGGTGTCAGGTAAGTACTTTTATTTTCAAGTAGGTTCAGGTTCAGGTTCAGGTTCACAATTTTCAGGTTAATACCCAGGTTTCAGGTTCAGGTTCAGGTATACCTACCAACTGTAGTTTTTACGCTACTTTGAAACCCTGATTAGGGTTTTTTTTAGGTTACTTTCAAAGCCTGATTAGGGCTTTCAGGTTACTTTCAAAGCCTGATTAGGGTTTTTAGGTTACTTTGAAACTCTAAGCAGGGTTTTTAGGCTACCTTGAAACCCTAAACAGGGTTTTTATGGCATTTTTAATGCAAAAACAGGGTTTTAAGGCTTTTTTCGGCCCAAATAGGGTTTTGAAGCCATTTTTCGCCCCAAAATCCCTAAAAAAGGTCGACAAAACCCGCTTTTTACCCCAAAAAAGGTCGACAAAACCCACTTTTGGACCCCAAAAAAAAGTCGCAAAACCCACTTTGGACTTGGTCCCAAAACCCTATTTGGGATTTCAAAAAGGTCCCCCCCACGGAAAAACCCACCGACATGGATGGTGTAGGGTGTGTACACCCCCCTTTGCGGTGGAGGTAGGAAGAAAAAGTCTGTCAAAAATATAAGAAACTAATGAATTATGTACTAAAACTGTCTAATTTGTGCTCAGAATGCCTTCTAAATGCATTTTTGAAGGCTAAATTTTCAAAATTTTCTCGCCCTGGTCGGGCAGAAGCCCAACCAGGCCATTATAAACTACTAAAACCTGTAATTTCTGTTAATTTTAAGCTCGGAATGCGCTTTAAACGCGTTTTTGAAGGCTAATTTTGCTAAATTTTCTTACCCTGGTTGGGCAGCGGCCCAACCAGGCACTTTACTTATTTTTGAAATTTCAAGCTATAATTTTATGGTTCACAAGGAGTTCTTTTTTTAGGAATTGTCAGAAACACCAATGAAAAGTCTGAAAATGCCTTTAAGTTTTAAAAAATAGAAATCTTCATATTTTTTGTCGACCAGGGTTATGGAGGTTGCTTGTAATGAGTTTTCTTGGTCCCCGAATAATCTTCCTGTTTATTGGGGTGTCCCAATTATGGAGGTTATGTTGTATTGGTCAGCAGGTCACCGACCCTCAAAAAGCCAGATAATATTATCTGAGCTGAGCAGGTCACTGACCCTCAAAAAGCCAGATAATATTATCTGACCTGAGGAGGTCACCGACCCTCAAAAAGCCAGATAATATTATCTGAGCTGAGCAGGTCACTGACCCTCAAAAAGCCAGATAATATTATCTGACCTGAGGAGGTCACTGACCCTCAAAAAGCCAGATAATATTATCTGAGCTGAGCAGGTCACTGACCCTCAAAAAGCCAGATAATATTATCTGACCTGAGGAGGTCACCGACCCTCAAAAAGCCAGATAATATTATCTGAGCTGAGCAGGTCACTGACCCTCAAAAAGCCAGATAATATTATCTGAGCTGAGCAGGTCACCGACCCTCAGAAAGCCAGATAATATTATCTGAGCTGAGCAGGTCACCGACCCTCAGAAAGCCAGATAATATTATCTGAGCTGAGCAGGTCACCGACCCTCAGAAAGCCAGATAATATTATCTGAGCTGAGCAGGTCACCGACCCTCAAAAAGCCAGATAATATTATCTGAGCTGAGCAGGTCACTGACCCTCAAAAAGCCAGATAATATTATCTGAGCTGAGCAGGTCACCAACCCTCAAAAAGCCAGATAATATTATCTCAGCTGAGCCGGTCACCAACCCGCAAAAAGCCAGATAATCGTTTTATGCGCTGGGCTATGTGGATGATGGAGTAGTTCTCGTGGTAGGGAAATTCTTGGACACTGCATGTGACCTCATGCAGAGGGCACTCACGGTTGTCCAAGGATGGCGTGAAGAAGAAGGTCTGGCCGTACAGCCGGGCAAGTTAGAGCTGATCCTTTTCACAAGGAAACGGCTGCTAACTGGGCTTAAGCTCCCTAAGATCTATCGGAAGCGGCTCCAGTTAGTAAAGCGAGTAAAATATCTGGGAGTCTATTTGGACTCCCGGTTAGATTGGGCAGTTCACCTTGAAACCAGATGCCCCAAGGCCAGAGCAGCTTTCTGTCAAGCCAAACGAGCTGTTGGGAAGAATTGGGGACTGTCTCCAAAGGTGGTCAAGTGGCTCTATCTTGTGACCATTAGACCTATGATAGCTTTTGCTGCTGTGGTGTGGTGGAAACGGACAAACCTGGAATGCGCAAAAGCACAGCTGGGCCGTTTACAACGCCTGGCGTATCTATGCATAACAGGTTCTCTACAAACAACACCCACAGCAGCAATGGAAGTTCTGTTGTGTCTTCCACCGCTACACACTTGGATTCAAGTGGAAGCGAGATAGTGAAGCAGCTCTAAGAGCAATAGTATCTCCACACGTCAACTCTAAGTTGGTTGCAGAGTGTGTTAGGGAACTACAACGACTGGCGCTTCGTAAGAAGCTACAGCTGATGTGGGTACCTGGACACTAGGAAGTGGAGGGAAATGATCACGCTGACCGACTAGCTCGGGCAGCTGCTGAGTTGCCACTTATAGGGCCGGAACCGGCCCTTGGCATCTCAGTTAGGAAAGTGAGGACAGATTTAAGAAGTTGGGCAAAGAACCAGCTGCAAACTGCCTGGGATCTATGAACCGACTGTAGGCAATCTAAGCAGTTCATTCTGGGACCCAGATTGGTGGTGACCAGAGAATTACTTAGTCTTAGTAGAAGGGAACTAAAACTGGTGGTCGGTTGGTTAACTGGACGGACACAGTAGTAACCTTAATAGACATCTCAGCATCATGGGCTTGGTGGATGATCCAACATGCTCATTTTGCTTAGAGGAGGAGGAAACGCCTGAACATTTGGTCACAGAATGTGATGCATTGGCTGGACGTAGACAAGCTATTCTGGGCAGTAGATATCTTACCACCCAGGACTTGAGCGATGTAACCGTTAGGGACCTCCTGAGGTTGATTAAAGCCTCGGGTATACCTAACCGCTAGATATCCCCCAAGGCTGGTTGAGCCTTGCGTTGGTGATAGTATCCGAAATGAAGAGAGATGATATGGGGAAATGAAATGGACTTGTTGGTCTGATCATAGGGCCGTACAGGCCCCCCCAATATATCGGATCGGATCGGATCGGAAGCCAGATAATATTATCTGAGCTGAGCAGGTCACCAACCCTCAAAAAGCCAGATAATATTATCTGAGCTGAGCAGGTCACCGACCCTCAGAAAGCCAGATAATATTATCTGTCCTTCAATCACGGATGATGTTGTGAACACTCACGAGCTACAAGCCTACGGTGGGGTGGCCAAGACTTTAAACTAGGTAGGGTGGTGATTGGTCGGCGCGCAGTTGAGTGGGCGTGGCCTATTTGTTTATCGTCGGCGCATGTTTCTAGAACATTCTGCGTACAAAATATAGGCGCGCCTTTATTGTTTCCAGAACTTTCTATGCCTCGCCTCCTATTGGCTGGTGGGCGGGGCTTTCTAGAACATTCCATGTATTGTATATATAGGCGCATATGATGTAATGTGACGTCATCTTCTAGAACCTTCTAGAATGTTCTTTTGTACTATATAAGTAGCGCGCCAGCCAGTGTAGAAACTGAGTTACTTATGAAGAAATTGGTTTGTTGTTGAATTGATTGTATAAGAAAATAAAAGTGCTCTGCTCTTTCTGTTGAGCATCACTAATCCCCCTATTTGTTTTGGAGTCAGATAATACTGTCAGCCCCCTGAAAGACTTTTGTGGTCCGCAACCGCCACAAAAACTGGTGAGCCCGACGTGATTTGTGGCTGGTGGACGTGATTTGTGGCTGGTGGACGTGATCGCTGATCGACGTGATTGGTGACCGGCTGACGTGATCATCTTGTGGCTGGACTGGCTGAAAAAGAGACTCTCTGGACAGGCGCTGCCCTGAACATTGGTCAATAAGAAGAAAGAAGAAAGAAAGGACTGTGGCCGAAATGACTGATCAACCCCTCAGGAAGAGAACAATTGGAGGACTAAAAATGGACTGCACATGGAAGAAGAGAAAACTGGAGCGGGCCCTGGACTTGGCAGGTAAGCTCATTGATTCCAAAGCCCCTGTCTCTGAGCTAAGGGGGATAGGGGACCAAATAGACTCCCTCCATCAAAGCTATGATGAGGCCTTCGAAAAGTGGACTATGGCTTGGGCTGCCAAAGAAGCAGCTGAAGAAGAAGATGATGAAGAAAGATGTTTAAAAATATAGCGCCAGATCCAGAATGATCATCTTGAGAGACAAGACAGCATCAAGAAAGAAGAAAAGTCAACAAGCCAGCTGCCCAAATTGTGGACTGATGATGGTTTCAACTATGATCCAAAGAAATCATCACTGTTCTCTCTCCCAAGCGGCAAAGAAGAGTCAGGATCAAAGGATCTGAGACGTCCAGACATCCAGAATTCAAAGAACAGCTTCCTGTGGAGAGGATATTGGAGCAAGCAAGAAAAGGCTGATGGTCCACTGTATGCCAAAGAAGAAAACAAGGCCATAAACCAGGTCAAAGAAGAAACAAAGCAGGAGGACAAGAAAGAGAAGAAAAAGACTTTGGATGAGCAGCCAAAGAAGGGAGAAATAAAGAAGGAGGTCAATGGACCGCCACAAGTGGAGACGAAAAGCAAAGTGCATTCTCTCCAACAAGAGGCTCCCGAAACGGCTACTACCACAGTCAAAGTGGTCAAGGATGCTTCCGCTCCAAGGCCAAAGAAGAAGCCCTGCACATTGGACACAGATGTTCACTGTGGGCAAGGGTCCTTCCTGCAAGAATCGACTCCCCAACTTGGTGTTACCAAGCAGGGAAAATTGGAGATCGACCTGGCTAGTGGCAACAACTGCAGTCATCTCGACAAGGATGAGAAGATTCAGTCGGCACCAGAACCGAAACTGCCCCTGCTCCACTCAGAACTTGGATGCATCCAGTCTGGACACGATGGTTCTCTCAAGAAAACTCCAGCCAACAGAGCCAGCCAACTGGGAATACCTGTCAAAAGCGACCCAGTTACCGAGTCAACTTTGGATTCCCTGACTCAGAAGAAAGCCAAGAACAGCAAGAACAGCCAAGAACTCAACAGGACAGCTAGAATCCAAGAAGAGATTCTCAAGAAGATGAAAAGCCAGAACCGAATCTGGACAAAATGGAAAGAATTCAAGGTGGACCAGATCAAAGAAAAACTGGAATCCCCTCACCCAAAAATGGGAGTTGTGGCCCCGAACCAGGACAAGTTCAAGCCAAGATGGCAGAAGGAAGCGATGTGGGAATTCAGCTCAAAGGCCATGGAACTGCTGCCTTCACTGGAAGAGAAGTTCAGTCAAGAAGATGAGCCTCTGTTCCACAGGCCTCGGCCCCCGCCTCTTCCCCCTTACCCTGCCATAGTCCCAGGGCCACTAACGCTCCACAGACTCAGCTCCATCAACGCCACCCAGCTTCAGCCAAGGACCTCAGCTCATGGAGTGATTGCCCCATCGCCGCCCGGGGAGTGTCGTGAACACTCACGAGCTACAAGCCTATGGTGGGGTGGCCAAGACTTTAAACTAGGTAGGGTGGTGATTGGTCGGTGCGCAGTTGAGTGGGCGTGGCCTATTTGTTTATCGTCAGCGCATGTTTCTAGAACATTCTGTGTACAAAATATAGGCGCGCCTTTATTGTTTCCAGAACTTTCTATGCCTCGCCTCCTATTGGCTGGTGGGCGGGGCTTTCTAGAACATTCCATGTATTGTATATATAGGCGCATATGATGTAATGTGACGTCATCTTCTAGAACCTTCTAGAATGTTCTTTTGTACTATATAAGTAGCGCGCCGGCCAGTGTAGAAACTGAGTTACTTATGAAGAAATTGGTTTGTTGTTGAATTGATTGTATAAGAAAATAAAAGTGCTCTGCTCTTTCTGTTGAGCATCACTAATCCCCCTATTTGTTTTGGAGTCAGATAATACTGTCAGCCCCCTGAAAGACTTTTGTGGCCCGCAACCGCCACAGATGATGATCGACTCGACGCCCGCCTCCCTTGACCGGGCCAGGACTTCAAACCAACGGTAATGATCCAGCCCTACAGGGATATGGCCGCCGACCGATGAATCTGGACCCGTTGGGCTGACCATCGGGACCTCATCTTGGGAAGACCGGAGAGTCTGAAGGACTTGATCACTGAGGTTCCAAGAGAAACAACTACCCCACTGGGCACCCTTCTACCTGACACTGCTCCAGAGGCCGCCTACCTGGTGCCACTGGGTATGCAAGGTCTACTCGAGCACTACCATGGACTTCCGCTACCATTCCACAAGGATGACACGATAGCGTTTGGGAAGGAATTCGACGATCTGACGGCTCAGCCCTCTGAACCACTACCCCGGAGGAGATTTTCCTTTTTCTATGGCACTACCACCATTCCATCCAGAAATGCTGCTAGCCCAATGGTTTGGATCACTGATGGCGGGCCATCCCCTCCTGGCTGGATTGGTCATCAGAGAGACTATCAGGGACAACAACCAACAGCTGCCGGACGACGAAGTACAGGTCTCTGTCACCGGATCCAGATGGTATGACCAACTCTGGGAAGAGTTCGTGCGCCAGACTGTGACTTCGATGCCACTGCCAACCGGAACTCTCCAGTTGGAAACTTTTCCAAACGCGCCAGAACTGGCCGGGCTCTACCAATCCTTCATGAGGAGCAAGCTTGTGATGGCCTCCCAGGCCGGACTAGTGGTCGGGCAGATCATGTCGGCCCTCATACCATTCGACCAGGATGCCATGCCTTCAGCGGCCTTGTTACAAACTCTGCTACCAGAGGTCTGCTATGCGAACGGATGGCAGCCAATCAGTCTCTTGCCAGTGGCCTGGAGCTTACTGAGCAAACCAAACGGCACCAAAATCATGTGGAGGCGCTACGAGAAGTTCCAGCTGGCGATGGCTCAGTTGGTGGTCAGCAACCCTTTCATTCACCCACTGGGACTCGCTCGACTCTACCCAATGAGTCTAGGACCTACGATGGTTCTCACTCTACTGGGACACCCGGTGTTGGGAGCAGCTGTCACCGCCTTTGCGTCGCACCACCACTTTGCTCCTCCCGACCCACCACCTCCTCCGGGAGTCACCACGGTCATTGTTGGGCTTCTAGCCGAGCTGTTTTGCTGGTACCTGCACCAGCTCTGACTCTTTCATTGGGTCATGCAACTACGAGCAGAGCACAATCTTCGGGACCACAAACACCCTCAGGACGCCAACTTGCTTCCATACATCACCAACCGTCCGCCACAACCTCTGTCATGCGAGGAACGACAGATGATGCAGGAGGTCACCGACAACACGGCCTACTCCATGATCGAACAGCCGTATCAAGGAGTCAGTCACCACAATGAGGACGGCAGCTACAACTATTCGGGCCAGAAGATGTTCCACAAACTCTGCCTGCAGGTTGGACACGCCCGATGCCAGCAGTCTTATCGACACTTCCGACTGCAACGATTCATTCCGACGTTGGGGTGCTACCGCGCAGATCGAGGCGTTCCACCGTGGAGTACGCTGACCCTGGGATTCCTTATCCAGCGATTCAGTCCCATTGAATTCTATTGCTCCGCAGCCAATCGAACAGACTGGTATGCCTACAAGATACCTCCACCCGTGCCGGCGCAACTGACCATTCCGGACAACATCTTGAAGCGAGTATGGGCTAACATCGCTGCTGGCACACTCTCGCTGTGGGACCCCTATCCGGACATGGAATCGGACCCGCGCTGGAGACGCACGGGACACCAACTGGTTCAACCGGAGCTGATCCAGCCATTCCACCTAGTGGCTTCTAGACAAGATTCAAAGGAGATCACTGCGGCGCAAGGAAGCCGATCAGGAGCAACAATCCCCATCAAGGATGGACGCTACATCGCTGGCCAGTTCGTGGAAGTGACGTTCGTCCCTGCGCCGTCATCTGGAGGTCCAGGCACTAGTGCTCCCGGCCCTCCTTGACTACTACTCGTCTTTCCACTAACACCAGTTACTAACGTCTTCAGAGAGCAGCCTTGGCGCCGAGGACGTTGCCAACCAGAGGGGGAGTCGTGTGCAGAACCCTATTCACATTCTACCATGTTCGCGTGCAATGGCCATGCAGGGAGTTCGGAGTGTTCGCGCCGGGACCCGTTCGCTGGCAGCTGGCAGGCAAATCAACATGGCCTCACTGACTGTCCAATAAGAACCGAGGAATGAGGAGGAGGCGCGCAGATGATTGGTTGGGGGCGGAGTTTCAGAGGGCACGAAGCTTGGTGATAGGGTGATAGTGATCCAAGATGGCGCTCTCTGTATTCATTTTCTCCAACATCTCAGTAATGATCACTTTTTGAATTGGTAAACTTAGTGTGCGGCTGTGTGTCAGACTTGCCTAGGGAACGCTGATTCATAGGACAAGCAGGGCCTGCCTAGTTCAGCCAAAGTGACTTCGAGGACTGAGAAAAGCCTCCAGCAGTGAGTGTCTCATCCTGTCGACCGCCTGTAGCATGGTAACTTGTCGCATTTTCTCTGGTAGACACTTAGTGCGAAATTGTTACTTTTTGCCTACCCTTCTCGGCTCTCTACCGCCTGACTTGATCAACGGAGAGGGCGTCGACCTACGTTATTTTCTTTTCTCACCACCTTCTCTTCGGCAACACGTTTTATTTCAACTTTCAACAAAATTAGCAAAACCAACTTTTTACCAAAAATCACCTATTCTGCACCTGCGCAGCGTCCACCATCCGACCTCGGCTTTGTTCTGTCTAACCCCAGGAACCACCAACGATAGGGGTTAGGACAGGACCACCATACATGTAACAGGTCATCCGCCGATGGGGGGAGGGGGGTTGGGGGGTCTGGCGCCAGCCGGGGGGGGGGGGGTCTGAGCCAAAATTTTGGGGGAGGGGGTGGGCGCTAAAAAACGCTCAAAAATCGAAAAAATCGCAATTTTTTGGCTAAAAATTGCCAAAAATCGCTAATTTGGGCTGAAATACAGCTAAAAAGTGCTGTTTTGCAGGCGATTTTGGCAATTTTTGTGTGTGAAATTGTAAAAAATTGCAAAAATTTGCTTCAAAATTTACTTGCCAGAAAAATCGGAGCGGGGGGTCCCCATCTGGGGGGTCTGGCCTAAGTCGGGTGGGGGGCAGACCCCCCAGACCCCCCTGTTACATGTATGAAGACCACCATAGTTAGAAGACCATGGTCTTATAATAGGTGTTTGTTTCCAGTTATAAGACCATGGTCTTCAAATAGTGGTCAGAAAACTGGGTTCATTGACACCCATTTTCCAGTTAAAAGACTATTGTCTTAGTTAAATTAACCGATTTTAGCACATGATTATCTGTTTTTAAACTAAAGAAAAGCTGTCCATCGTGAAAAAACAAAGGCAAAAGTACATTATATAGGTAAAACATGATTCTGATTTTTGTTTTGAACACAATACAGTACCTGCTATGCTTCAACACTAAATTTATTTTTGTAATTTCAAGTAAAGTTTTACAAGTCAAGCGTAAAATGGTCAGGCATGTCTGGAACAATAATCTAGGTGAAAAACAAATTCAAATTTTGGCCAAAAACGCTTGTTTGCAGTGAAATAACATTTTCCAGTTAGAAGACCATGGTCTTCAAAAGGGCGCCAAAATGTGACCCTAAATTTGGGCATTTTCCAGTTATAAGACCAGGCCTTATAAGTGGAAAACTCCGGTAGTAGGAATAGATGTGTAACAAAGGGTTACTACAAGTGATTATCTGTTGAGAGAGCGTCCGAAAATGGGCAAAAACACCTATGTTAATTTGAGTATGTAATTCTTGAACCAGGCACTGTCTCTCTCAACAAATTCAAAGCGCTGCTGAAATCCTATTACAGCTCTACAATTTAATCTGTTGTTTTTAAAATGAGTCTGACCAAAACACCACAAACTATTTGTCACATTTGCTCAAAAGTCATGAGCAGCTACTTACAAGATTGACTTTTCTGGAGAATATATGAGTATGTTTTTCAATTTTATCAAAACTATGTAAGTATCAATTCATGAAATTTCAAAACATAAAATAGCACACAGTTTAGCTTCCACAAATTCAGATTAGGTCATTTGGTCACAGATTTACAGAAATTACAACAAAAAGAAAAGTCTCCATAGGTAGAACACAATCTATATGTTTTGAAATTTAATCAATGTCACATAATCTTCATCTCATGCAATTGGAGCAAGCCTGGTCTGGTGCCCAAAACTTTGCAGGTGTTCCAAATTTCATGATGTGGCCAACGTTTGTGGAAAGTGCAGCAAAATAAATTTTATCCATTGTTTCTGATACCTGGCACCAGAAAAGCATAAATCACCAGTCATGGGAACTGCGGCATGGTGTACTGACGCATATGTGACTGTGTGCATCATTTGGGTCTTGGACCTTATGGATAGCCTGACCAATGCTGGTGCCTTCACCAAGCGTTTGCACCCAGTGAGCTAGAGCCAAGTCTATGTTGTTCAGCTCTGACTTGTGCACGAAAAATATATTAACTGCTGCCTTCTCTATGTAAACAGATTGGTAGCCGAACTTCTGAACCATTTTCGAACCAGCCAGAGCAGACATGCCATAGAAACTTGTGAGCTTGCGCATTCCATGCGCTTTCGCTGCTGCCGATGGTACTGCCAGGCTAGACCATGGATTGTGATTTCCATTTATCTTAAAACTTTAAACTTTCATAACCTGGATCATCACCCACAGTATCACAAAAGGCACCCAAAAGTGCTTTCATCAGTCAAATTTTCTGGTATCAGCACAATACCAGAGTTTTCCACTTCTAAGACCAGGTCCTATACTTTTGCAACATACCAACGCTACGCCACATGGCATAGGAATCCATCCTATCAGGGATGCCTACCATACCAAAATTGTACTAATTAGTACTAATATCAAACTTTGGATTTAGTACTAGTACCATACCAAACCAAATTCAAAACAGCTCCTTCTATACTATACCATACCATATCAAAATCAAACGCCTTTACCAGATAATGTTAGTACTAGAATTTTGATTTTGGTATGGCGTTTTCATTTTAGTACTGGCTTGTTGGCTATATTCATAACACTTTTCAAATGCGTCAAAATATATTCCCAATCCTTTCTGCATGTTTTGATTGGAAAAAACTCAAGAAAGGTGGATTGAGCATAATTTCCAAAGGCTTCTATGACATTATCACAGCAAACTACCACTACTGTACCAAATTCATACCAAAATCATGCCAACCAAATTCAAACTCAATTAGCTAGTACTATACCAGGGGGTCTGACCAGAGCAAATCTCAAAATATGATGGGCGCCATCAAGCTCAGCGCACGTACCGACGGTGTGCCTTAACCGATCCGGGCGTGTTGCTCACCGTTCGATAGGCCTTTGCGTTGGCTTTCAAATGAGCTACACAGCGCCATCATGCAGCCATGTTTGCGCGCGAAATTCAAATTTTAGTGACTCTGCCCTGTTGTTTGATTTTCTGCGTAAATGGGAAACGTTGCCATTTTTGCAGCTTTGGTGGTAGGCCAATGCGCCAACCACCAAACGACGCAGCATGACGAGTTCTACAGTTCCCATGCATCGCCATCGTTCTACGCCTTCCGTCGCCAACACTAGATGTCTGAGAGTGCAGCGGTCGAATTTGGCCGTTTTTGTCACTGATTCCTGAGTAGTTTTCCTGAATTTGCATATCTGCCTGCTGAATACGATTTTTAGAGCACATCAAGAGCTTTCATTTGGGGTATTACATGCCCTTGTAGCATATCGGCAATATGGTGTTCATTTGCGATTTTTCTTTTTTGTATGACTTGAGAGCTGGACTTTGGACAGTTTTCGGTCTGTTTCTTGAGCAAAACTGATCGCATCGAGTCCGTGCTGCTATCAAATGAACGGTCAGCTGCGTCTTTTGGTGGATAGATTATTTGGATTGGTCCACGAGTTCTATAGTTATAGCGCAAACTTATCCGAAATTCATGACAAATTTGCCTTTTTTAGTCAACTAAGTGCATCAATACTACCCCCTCCACTGCAGTGGAATATGGGCAAGACCCTCCCGGCTGGCTCCAGACCCCAACCACCCTCCCCTTCGGTGAATGACCTGTTTCATGTATGGAAGCCATAGGCCTTTGTTATAAAAATGGGTGGTGCTTTACTGACCCACATTTTGTCAGTGAGTTGATTACTCAGGTGCACCAGTTCAGCCAATGTGCCTAGTGGAAAACAGATTACTGACAGTACAATATATGGATGGAATGCAGGAAGCTGCGGTAGCCACGCTCTGTAATGGAGCAAAAGAGAGGGCTGCCAAATGCAAAGTTCTTGCACAGCTCAAATCTCATGTCAATGACACGGCCAAAGTGTTGACTGCTGATGCATACATGCGCCCGGCGGAAAAATGCGGTGGGGGTATGGAGACATCAGGGAGGTAGCAAAAAAGTCCAAAAAACGCTTATTTTGCCTTAAATAAGCGAAAATTTTATTTTCTTCCTCTGCGAGAGGGGGTCGGCGAGGGGGTATGGCCGGCCGAGGGGGTATGGGCCGGCGAGGGGTAGGGGTATACCCCCTTACCCAGACTAGAGATGTGCACGGCCCGGCCCGTGCCCGGCCCGGCCCGTGGGCCGGGCCGGGCATGCCCGTCAACGATTTTGGACGGGCCGGGCCGGGCACCATTTTCAGGCCCCCCGGGCCGGGCCGGGCCCGATTTTGATGCCCGTCGGGCATATATAAAGAACAGCAGACTACAAAAAAGAACACCTTGATTAGCTTAGCATTGCCCCAAATGAATTCAAAATACGCTCCATTCTACCATATGCAGAATTATTTTAACAGTTATTGCAGCCTTGGTGCCGTTCATACACAAGCCTTTACCCCACCTGCCGACCAACTTAATTTTAAGCCTCAATTTGGAGCTCAGGCTTAGATTCAAGTGCACACTTTGATTTTTAGGGTTTAGCTTCTGCGTCTGGCTTTAAAAAGGGTGTCAACCACTGCCCTGGATATGTACCGTACATTGTGTATCATTATCAATGACAAAAAACCCCAATATCCAATTCCTGGAAAACAACCCAATGTTTGCACTCTAATTAAAAGAAAGCATAAATTTGAAATTCGCTGTTTTAAAATGCCAATTTCCAAAGCTTAACATGAAATTTAGCTTTTAATCTGAAAATTCATGCCAAATTTTCAAAAATTTAGTAAGACAAAGCAAAATTAACGGGCCGGACAGGGCCGGGCCGGATTTTGGGCGGGCCGGGCCGGGCCGGGCACCATTTTCAGGCCCCCCGGGCCGGGCCGGGCCCGATTTTGATGCCCGCCGGGCATAGCGGGCCGGGCATGCCTCACCTGATCGGCCCGCCGGGCCGGGCCGGGCCGGAAAAAACGTGCCCGTGCACATCTCTAACCCAGACCCATGTATGTGCTGATGTTGTCAGCAAAATTGATGAACAACTGTATTATTGCGCTTGTTTTCCTTTTCCATGGTTTTGCATGCAGGTGTCTTTGTAATTTGGTCTGTAACAGCAGCAAGAGGAGACTAAACAAAGCGAGCTGCAGCTCAATAAACCTGCCAGATGATTGCGGTTCAGTTGCTGTAACGTTTCTGTCTTTTCAACTGGACTTACGGTAGTATTGATGCACTTAGTTGACTAAAAAAGGCAGATTTGTCATGAATTTCGGACGAGTTTGCACTATAACTATAAAACGCGTGGACCAATCCAAATAAGCTGTCCACCAGAAGACGCAGCGGACCGTGGCGATTCATTTGATAGCAGAACGGACTCGATGCGATCAGTTTTGCTCAAGAAACAGACCAAAAACTGTCCAAAATCCAGCAAGACGGTTCTTCAAAATGAGTGTATAACTCCTTAGGACAGACCGTCTAAAGTCGGATTTTCTAACCGTGGCTAGCCGGCAGCAAATTTGCGACGGATAGAACCACGACTTTCGGTGGGCGTCAAATTTGTCCGACGGTAAGCTTTCGGAGCCTCTGAGGGGGCGGAGCCTCGATCGATTGACTAAATCAGTTCCTTACTTCGAGATTTCCGACTTTAGACGGGACATGTTTGTTACCGTAGTCGTTAAATATTGTTATTTGCTAATTTAGTGCAGGAAATAAGTTTCAATGAACGACGGCAATTTTTAAATTTTTGAAAACTGATAACTTTTCTCTGTTTGTCACGGTTTTTTCTTTGATTTCGGCGACTGTAATCGACCAGAAGTTATCAATTTTCTCCTTAGACATTGTGCGTCCTGTTGCTGACTGACACTCTTTCTGCGCGGTTCTTTTACTAACATCCTCTGTCCTGTGTCTTCGGCGACACGCAAAAGTTGATCAAGCTTCAATTATGTGATGCAGTGGCCAAACTGAAAAACGTAAGCACACCTTTGCTTTGCGTCGCTTTTGCATTGCTTTCTGTTTCTTTGCAGTCTTGCTTTGTGGCATGAGCTGTGGTCGGTCGATGCTCCTCAGTCTCTTCCTAATTCTATGTCAAAGCGACGCAATTATTTTTCGGCGGTTAGCAGCAGGTAAAGAAGACACCATAGCGTACCTTGATTAAGCATAATTAAGCTTTGTTCAGGAAGAGGCACAAAAAGTAGGGCCCGACCGGATATCCGGATCCGGATCCGGATCCGGCCGGATATAGCCATATCCGGATCCGGTGCCGGATCCGGATATTACCTGCCGGATATGCCGGATATCAGTCACAGATGAGAAAACGTGATTTTTTACGTATTTGAACATAAATATTGCATTCGACCGTCCAGAATTGACCAGGTCAGAAATTTGCGGCAGTTGTATGGTTCTAAAAACAGTTTTTCAGCTTGCCAGGAAATATTTGAGTGCTCCTATCGGTACGGTAGCTAGCGAGTAGACCTATTTCCTCAGAGAATTTCAATTTGTAGTCTTAGTTTGTAGTTAAAAATTTTCGCGAAAATAATTTGTAGTCTTAGTTTGTAGTTGTCAAATTCAGGTTAAAAAATATGTAGTTTTAGTTTGTAGTCAATTTGTAGTCAGGTTACCAAACGTCACAAATTTTATATTACTGCAAATGCTTGCCAAATGAACAATCAGTCATAGGAATGCCTTGCAACAATAATAACCGGAAGTCTGTTAATTGGTTTTTCTGTGAAAAAATCGCCTTTTCTAATGGGTATTTCTGGAAACAAACAGACATAATTCAATGTTTAATAGAATTCCAATGCTGAACATTTGGTATTTTTAAAAATGCAATGAGATCTTTTTTGAAAACTAAGACAAGAATTTCCAAAAAAATGACTACAAATTGACTATAAATTCGCAAATTATGAAAAAGTAGTTTGTAGTCAATTTGTAGTTAGCCAAAATAATATGTAGTCTTAGTTAATTTGTAGTCTTGATGACGTCATAATCGCCGAAAATATGTAGTTTGTAGTACTACGAATTAGGTCTACTAGCTAGCAAACATTTAAGACTGCTGGCACGATTTCGGAAGGCGATCGCTCCTCTCTGAAGCCCGAAAATTTAGAAATGTTGTTGTTTAACAAGCATAACTTGCGTTCTTTGAACTACAATTATTAGATGTTGTTTTAAATCAACTGTTATAGAACAAAGAAATGTATATATGTGGTTTATTGCATTCTAAAAAATTTTAAGTTGATCAATGATATCCGGCATATCCGGATCCGGATCCGGCCGGATATGGGCATATCCGGATCCGGATCCGGATCCGGTAGAAATTTGTATCTGGTCGGGCCCTAACAAAAAGGAATGAGCAAGAAAATCTGGTTCATAGATCAGAAATATTTGAATCTACTTAGATTGATGGAGAAGACCAGCCGACTGCTATCTGTCGATGGTAAGGTGTCTTCTCTCTCGTATTTACACAGGCTTGAAAAAATCTGGAGGGACGGACCTGAAAACGTCTCGGGTGGGGACTTGGCCGCTTTAGTAGTACCAAAAACGCTGTAAAATTGGCAACTTTCCTTAAAAACGCTAATGTTTCCCGAGGAAGGGTTTGGTAGGCGTGGACGACCGAATAAGGTGTTTTGGCCGCCTACGGGGCTAAGTACCCCGGCCCGGCCGAGCGGATCTCATAGCACCATGATGTCACCACGCCAGGCACTCTCTTACGTAGTGATACAGCATAGCTAGGAGTGGCTTGGCAGTGAAAGAAGGGCACAACGTCCGAGATGACGATAACGAGGTCGCGAAATGGACCGTGCAGGCAAGTCTGTACATCGTACGCCCCCCGCCACATCGCATGCGTACCCCGGCCCATTTATTCTTTCGTGCAACCTTAACAGACAGACTTGGGCAAACCCTGACAGGCCGCCGCTACCACCCTCAAGAATTTTTAGGAAGAACCTAAAGGGCCTATCCTGCAATAGCAGTTTTACCGTCCTGTTCATATGAATAAACGTTTTCAATTCAATTCAAAAACCTTGTATAGAAAATTATGATAAAAGTAGTGTGCCTAGGTTAGGTGTAAATAAGCTTAGCATACATATGCATGGGGGTGCCCAGGGGGAACGAAAACAAAAATCTACCAAACGTGCGTCTTACCGGGCTTACCGTCCCCTCTACCCCTGTTAGCCGCCGCTACCCCTGAGCCCCCACCTCAGGATTTTAAAATTTATCACCCCTCAGTCGAAATGCTAGACCATGTCTGTACATGGACTGGGGTAGAGGTGTGCACGCGCACCTTTTTTCGCCTGGCGGGCCGCTCAGGTGAGCCATGCCCGGCCCATCGGTTTTTCTTTTGTCTGAGTAAAGTTTCGAAAATTTGGTCTGAATTTTCAAACTAAAAGGTAGAAATAAGCTAAGCTTTGAAAATTGACATTTTGAAACGGAAAAACACAGTGTATTTCTATTTTCTGCATAATTTTAATCTAGTCTATAAAATTTCTTTGTGCATGCCCGGCCCGTGCAGATCTCTAACTAGGGGTGGCTGGGCGGGTTTGTGCACCCCATCTTCGGCATACATGGGCTGGAAAAATCCGGAGGGGGTCTGGAGACCTCGGGGGGTCCCGTATGGGCCGGCGAGGGGGAGGGTAAACTCACCTTACCCCCGCGGCCCATGTATGATCTTCGGGTCATCGTACAGAATAGACTTTCTTACTAAAAACAGACACAGACACAAACAAAAATTGGCTGCGAGCCCCATACATGACGCTTGGTTTTTCGCTGAGTGAGGCCTTTCACAAGTTCCAGGTAAAGTTTTGGTACCAAGCTCAAAAGGGCTTTTGTCCTCCATTTTTGGTTTTTCGGACTTGTTTTTGGGCAAAAACGCCTTGAGTGAGACCCCTTCTGAACTAAAAAAAGCGTATAAAAACCCAATTCTGACTAAAAAAATGGCTTAAAATCCAGGCTCCCATCGGTTATCCATACACTAGCCCATGCATGGGCCGGAAAAATCCAGAGGGGGTCTAGAGGACCTCGGAGGGGGTCCCCCGAAAATAGTCCAAAAAACGCCCTATTTTGTCCTAAATAAGCGAAAGTTTTCTCCCTCCGGGAGGAGGGACGGAGAGGGCGTGTGGCCGGCCGATGGGGTGGTATTGGCCGGCGAGGGGAGGGGGTAAACCCCTTACCCCCCGCGGCCCATGTATGCACCAGCCGAAAACTTTCATGCTTTTTGACAAAAAAACGGTTGTACTATATATGTACCATAAAATCCGTCACTGCATAAGCGGTGTTTTCAGGTGTGGCACCATCTATGGCTGGATTATCTGCAAGGACCCGTACAAAGGTGACATCTAGGAAATTGGTTCATACACAGCAGAGCTCGTCAGATATGGAAGAAAACGCAGAGCGAACTGTTTAATTCTGCTGCATTTTGCTCCATTCAAATTTTCACTGCTCTTTATGGTACACATGTAACGAGGTTTATAAAAGAGAATTTTCCACTGAAACTTCTTATGAATCAGACCACAGTGTCTTGCCAAAAGTCAGCATAAAAATAGAAGCCAGTCAATCAATTATTCTGTTGTCTAATTCCTGTTGTTGATCGTCTGGCCACGTTTGCCCGATAGGAATCGAAAACTTGTTCTCAGCTGGCCATCATCTCACAAATCAGCGAAAGTCCGTGAGTGCAGTGGCGCAGGTTGCACATGTTTTCACACGACGCACTGTAGACCTAAATTAGAATGGCAACTCTATAGATGGATGGACGCGCCGCATTATATTCTCGCTGCCAAACTCTGAGCTCCTTCCGCAAACTTATTGGTCCGATCGTCTGCATCCAAAAGTGCGCTAATGAACATAGCAACCGGAAAATAGGTGGCCGACCCGACGGCCGCTCGCGTGCTCGACGCAAGCTGGGGAATAAGGGCAAATGCCAGAATCTGAGTTAGAAACAGTCAGGGCAGGTGAATATAAGTTAAGGAGTTATAAGATTAACGAGACATGATTTTAGTGCCACTTAGCCATGCACAGTTAAAAACAGCACATTTAGGCTTACAATTGAACATGGCCCTTGACTGATTCGGAAGGGTCGCCTAAATTGGTACTATTATCTATTAATGTTTTTTGTCGCCTAATAGTACTGTACCATACCGGTACAGGTACCAATGCGAAGGTAGGGGTACCATAAACGGTGTAACTTCCCTAGGTACCGGTACCATATATGGTGCCCGTACCATGAACGGCGTTACGTGCCTGGCTGTAATAAGCAATGAAAATCATTGCTATTTGCAGTAGTCATTATGGCTCTTGGTAAACTCGGAACTCGGTATTTCTGACTCGTTTACATCACTAGCCTTGCACACCCGACATTAAAAGGGTTGTTGTTAAAGGATGCTGACAGACCTTGTTTCTCTTCACAAACTTCGTTCATGTTTGCTATCCATACATGGGCCGTGCGTGGGGTGGGGGTTTATCCTTTTTTGGATAAATTTGGCAACCTTTTCGGAAAAGCAGAAAATTTCGGTCAAAACCCTCCCTCGCCGACCATAACTTTCAACACTTTTGACGACCTTTTTTGGGAAAGCAATTTTATACGCTCAAACCCCCACCGCCGGAAAAACATACCTCCCTCCCGGTTATTCCGGTCCATGTATGTTGGCATCCGATTATTTTCGCCAAGCGAGGCTGAAAATTTCGGCCCGAAGCGCATCCCTACTGCAGAGAGCAGCCTAATCAGCCCGTTTTGTCCATGTGTGCGGTAGAGCACCCTAGCGCAGTGTTCAACTGGTACCATATCGTCGCCACTATGGTAAAACGAGCCAAGTAACAAAATGGAAAAAATGGAGTTAAGTGCGAAAACAGGGTTCATGCGGCTTTTGGATAGCAAAATTCCTTGACCTTTCCCTGACTTTTCCATGACCAAAGTCAAAATTCCCTGACTAACCAGGGTGAGAAAACTGCAACCAATGTGAGAAAATTTTGAAAAATACGCTTTGAAAAATGCATTTAAACGGTATTCAGATGGTAAATTTCCGGTTTAAGTAGTAGTATATTAAAGTCTGAAGATCGAACTTCAGAAAGGTGTTGTGTAACGTCTGACAGGACGATTTGGCAATGAATTGTTTCTGCTGCTATCAAATTTTTCCCTGACCAGACACCAAATTCCCTGACTTTTCCCTGATTCCCTGACTTTTTTTAAATTCCCTGACTTTTCCATGACTCCCTGACTTTCCAGGTCCCGCACGAACCCTGGAAAAACTATAGCTAAAACTAGAGATGTTCCATGGAAAATTTCCAATGGAAAAAAAGGAAATTTTCCGGAAAATTTCCGGAAATTTTCCTAGGGGGTCGGAAAAAATGGAAAAAAAGGAAAAATATTCATTACTGCTTTTTAATGAACCTGACGCGTTTAGCGCTCTTAATGCGATCAAAGAAACGTGAATCAGGTCTATTTCTAGTTGCATTTCCGTATTAGGTTCAGTTTGTTCGGCAAGCTCTCACTTTTGTTCCTGATTAGATTAAGTGGTCAGAAGATAAATTCGGCGCCCACAAACCACGAAAAAAACGAAATCGACTTGCTGTAAGATAAAAATCACAATTTTCAAACTAAAAATTGCACATTTGTAGGCTGGACGGGAGGACAAATTGGCCTACATAAAGCACAACGTGCCTTTGCTTAAGCGAGTGAGAAGTGGTGCTTCTAGAATGAAACAAGCCCCTAGGCCACATAGGCATAGGCTGTTGGTGCATTGTTAGCTTCCGATACATTACATGTTTGCAGTCATTTGTCGGTTGAACTCTCTTGTCTGGTCTGAATTAAACTCTATCTGTTGTTAAAAATATTATAATGCATAGAAAAAACAAAAAAGCTGTCTAGAATTATCTAGGACCTGCAAGGAGCCCATTTCTGGCGTTTTCTCAAATTTTTAAAATTGGAAAAATATTATGGAAAATTGACAGGAGCGGGGCTGAGGAGACTTGTTGTGCCGCTTGGCCTAGAGTTGTACTTGCGCGTTGTGGTACGACAAAAGGGCACGACGAAGACCTTCCGCTCGGTTTATTAGCAATAACTACTCGCCAAGGCTAGGCGGCCTCCTAAGTTTGCCGATAACTGGATCGGTCACACATCGAGCAAAATTAACATAACACATAAAATTAGTATAAAGCAGTAACACAAATGGCACATTTGACACTCCGCACAAGGAAAGTGCCAATAAAAAGGTTAGTAAAACAGTTCACTAGGGTCCTCTGCTGCACGCCCGCACTCAACCACCACGCTTTCTCCCTTCACCCACGTACTGACGCTTGAGCACGATCACCTCAGAACGAAGCTGACCATTTGGCAAGGGGAGCTGGGACCCCATCGCTTGCTGATTGGAGGGACCGCGCGACCCATAGGACTGACGAGGGTGGTGGGCCGCTGGACGACGCCGAGAATAGCAGAAAGCACGCTTGTGGCCGACCTTGTGGCAGAAATTGCAGAAAAAACGGCGGCGTGCGTTTCGACCGCGTCGGTTGCCTTGAGCCTGGCCGTTACGTGCAGGAGGACGGCGAGGAGGCGAACGCGAGCGCGACCGAATGCGAGACGACTGACTGGACTTGGGCGAGACATCCATCGGTCGCGGCCCTTGCAGCAACTGACGCTCGCGCTTAGTATACCGAGGGGGCATTACTTCCCTCGGTTCCAGCCTCACCACACGGTCGCTTGGACTGTAACTAAAATAAAACTGCATTAATAACACATTTGAAGCGTTCAGACGAAGAAATGCCTCAGTCCACTTTTTGAAAAAATTGAGTTCTACTCGGCAGCACAATCCCCTAACTATGGACATGTTCAATACAAATTATTTCATCTGAAAACATTCTATGTCATAAGTTACACCAACGGATTTTTTTAGCAGTGCTCGAAATTCAGTTGAAGAAAAGCCTAAGTCCAAGTCAAGAGCCTCAATATTCACACTCAAAATTAAAAAAAACGACCCGGACAGCTGAAAGTTGATACATTATTACGTAGTATAGCCGAGTTCTCAACCCCGTGAAAAGGAATCCCAGATTTGATGCTTCAATTCGAAGATACAGTAATCGGGCTGCTTAACTATTGGATCAAAATTTCGAATTTGATGTTCTGGCTTAGTAATCAGAATTTAGACTTAAAACTCGGGGGTTTAAGAGTACTTTTTGATTACTTTAAGAAGCATCGGTCGAATTGTGTTTTTGAAGAAAAAAATTTTTTGACCCCCTTTCGACCCCAATAGCTTATCTGTAACCCCTAAAATCTATGCGCTATATTTAAGATTATTGTTGCTCTATCCTTCAGCTACAAAATAGTGGCAAGAACGCCAGCGTACGCCTACAGGTTCTGGAGCAAATTAGCTGACGGCTGAAAATCACAAATGTTCCATCATTTACTAAGGTTGATAAAATTTTGAAATCAAATTTCTCATTCAATAATCATTATTTAGACTTAAAAATCCTTAGAGTACTGATAGACTAGTTCAAGAAACTTTGATCGAATGCCGCTTTTGAAGACTAAAATGGACCTGCCTTGGGCCACCTTTTGGCTCCTTATTATGGAATCTATCAACGATAATTTAACATTTCAGATAATTGTAGCTCAATTTTTAAGCTGCAAATTGATGGCAAGACTGCTAGTCCACTACCCGGAGTTCTGGAAGGCAATCAAGCCTAGTAGTTATACTGCTCTCTTACTCTTACTGATCTTTTTTAAATTTGTGAATATGGACTTAGGCTGTTTTATGGTTTAGACCTTAAAACAGCCTAAGTCCACTATCACAAATTTTAAAAAATATGCAAATCAGGAAAGATGTGGTGGCCCAAACTCAGGTGCAGAGTGTTGTGGCTGGAGTGGCAGGCTGTCTCAACAAATGCGGTTTATCGGCAAGGTACCGCACGGCAACAATAATAATCAACGGGCAGGACTAGCAACAATGACTGGCCGGGAGTGGATCGGTATCGGGTCGTGCCAGTCATAGCAGACATCTAATATAACCGAGGGGTGACACCTCTATAAAACACCATAGTATGTAAATACCTGAATCACACCTGAAACGCGTACGTGCAATCATACAATACGTACGTTGTACGTATACTCACTCACACGACACCACCCCCCTCCTCCAGAGAAGAGGCGGTGCACCGACAGAACAAAGCTAGACAGAGCGACGATATCAGATATCATAAATTAGTCTTCTGGGAGGCTGAATGTCCTGCCGGTTTCTAAGGTTGTATCGCCGCTGCGGAGGTGTAAAGTACGGTGTTCCTGGCTGAGGTGCCCA